>LAPY01001369.1:19289-37615 GCA_000970635.1 Eragrostis tef
CACCACAAACAGAAACAAAGATCCCTCTCGAACTGGACGTAGGGCTTCGATCGCCCGAACCAGTATAAACCGCCGTCTCCAAATTCTCTGAAATCCCGTCAAGAACGAGTGTCAAGCCCCCGAATACAAATTTACTTGTCGGCCGGTTTCACAACGCCGACATCATGATTGAGTTAAACTCCAATGAACACATAACACATCGTATCTACTCAATACATATTAGTGTTGTCATATCCTGCTGATGTTTCTTCTCATTTATGGTAGGTTCTTGGTGCTTGGGGACTGGGCTGGGAGGTTTGGATGGATGGCATGGAAATCACACAGTTCACATATTTTCAGCAGGTAGAGCACTAGCAATATAGTAGTATGTATTATGCCGTGTCTCCTGCTCAAATCTCACTGGAACCACTACACCATTTGGATCTCTTATTTTGGCTGTACCCAAGGAACATAAAATAAACCAATCTGCTGTTTACTTAGGCACTTCATTTTGTAGTTTTTTTTTTCTTATAAAAATATAACACCTAGGAGAAACTAGTATTTTGATTTGAGAATAAAATAGCACCCAAATTCTTCCTCAATTAAACTTTATAGCTGTCAATAAATTGATCAAGGGACCATGCTCCTATATCATTTCTGAAATAAAGGTAGCGGGCTAGCGCATAGGCTGCATGTCTCCGATCAGTTGAATTTTATGAAGTTTTCATTGGTTTCATTTAGAATATTTTGTTGCACCATACCAATGAAGCAATAGCAAGTGATAACTGATTGCATTAGTCCCTTGCTCCTAGCACTAGTGCCAACTACTTTGCCTTCACTAGTTTATTCGAAATTTCACATGTCCTGTTCCCTTGTAATCCTTGAGCTCTTTTTAGACAAAGCTTATTTCCAATCTCTTTTAGTCAGGAAGCCTTCCATTGCAGCCTGTTTCTGTCGAGATAACATATGGACTTGAACGTATACTTATGTCACTTCAGGTAAGTCTATCAACGCCTTTAAATTTCTTGTATGAATCATACACATACACTGTTTGTTTCCATTCTACCTCTTCCTCTATAAAATGCTTAACATCACTCCCTTTGATTTTTTTGAGTTTTGATTCTGGACTCCTGTACATTTATTATTATTACTCCTTATTGAAGCAGACTCCTGTATACTTATAGCTTAATAACTTTGATACTACCTTACTTTACTGTTTTGAGATCATTTTCACCATACTCTACTGGTAGTAAACCATCCGGAAGAGCTAACCTTACTTTAATTTAGCCTGTGACAGGGAGTTGATCATTTCAAAAATATACAATATACTGAAGGAATTACATACGGAGAACTATTCCTTGAGAATGAGTATGTTCCTGATTGACAGTTTTGGATTACCTTTTATTTTCCTTGAGCATTTTGCCTGCAAGTCATCTTTCTTCTCATCCGTTTTCTTATATGTCATGTATAGCAGCTTTATGAAATATCCATGCTCTCTCTGTGCCAAATGTAAATGAATTGAAATGTATTGTTGCCTATTGATACCTGTCCTTAGAACTTAGGACACTATTTCTGGTTTCTTGGTTGCAGGAAGGAGATGAGTGCATATTATTTGGAGCATGCGGCCGTTAATCACATCCAAAAGCACTTTGATGATTTTGAAGAAGAGGCCCGCTCTTTATTATCACTGGGGCTGCCAATTCCTGCGTATGATTGACTGATTTGTATACCTTCTTTTGGATTACATGAAGTTAATTGGTAGAATTGATTAATTGGCCCTTCGTTTGCATTGAATTAGGTACGATCAGGTTCTGAAGGCCTCTCATGCTTTCAATATTTTAGATTCTAGAGGCTTCGTCGGTGTAACTGAGCGTGCAAGATATTTTGGTCGCATGCGGAGGTTTGGGACTATTTTCTTTTCCATTCTACCTCTTCCTCTATAAAATGCTTAACATCACTCCCTTTGATTTTTTTGAGTTTTGATTCTGGACTCCTGTACATTTATTATTATTACTCCTTATTGAAGCAGACTCCTGTATACTTATAGCTTAATAACTTTGATACTACCTTACTTTACTGTTTTGAGATCATTTTCACCATACTCTACTGGTAGTAAACCATCCGGAAGAGCTAACCTTACTTTAATTTAGCCTGTGACAGGGAGTTGATCATTTCAAAAATATACAATATACTGAAGGAATTACATACGGAGAACTATTCCTTGAGAATGAGTATGTTCCTGCTTGACAGTTTTGGATTCCCTTTTATTTTTGTATAGCAGCTTTATGAAATATCCATGCTCTCTCTGTGCCAAATGTAAATGAATTGAAATGTATTGTTGCCTATTGATACCTGTCCTTAGAACTTAGGACACTATTTCTGGTTTCTTGGTTGCAGGAAGGAGATGAGTGCATATTATTTGGAGCATGCGGCCGTTAATCACATCCAAAAGCACTTTGATGATTTTGAAGAAGAGGCCCGCTCTTTATTATCACTGGGGCTGCCAATTCCTGCGTATGATTGACTGATTTGTATACCTTCTTTTGGATTACATGAAGTTAATTGGTAGAATTGATTAATTGGCCCTTCGTTTGCATTGAATTAGGTACGATCAGGTTCTGAAGGCCTCTCATGCTTTCAATATTTTAGATTCTAGAGGCTTCGTCGGTGTAACTGAGCGTGCAAGATATTTTGGTCGCATGCGGAGGTTTGGGACTATTTTCTTTCTTTTCCTTATTTGCCGTTTCTCATTTGGTATCTTGGAAACTTCAATTTTATCTCTTTCTTCCCAGTTGGGAAGCAGCGCAGCACTCCTGCTTGTGCTGCTCTTTGGTTTAATGTTGTAACTTCATAAGTTTGTTACTTTGGTTGGTATTCTTCTTCTTTCTTCTAGCTCCTGCAAATTCAAAGTAAAATTCTAATTCTGCCGACTGTTTTGAGCAGCCTTGCTCGTCAATGTTCTCAACTTTGGGTGGAGACACGAGAAAAACTTGGGCATCCGTTGGGCACTTGTGAAGAGGCTAACCTCATCTATCCTCATGACTCTGGAAAGTCTAGTAGCAAGGTATTTAATTTACATGACTGTAAAGTTGAGCGGATTATTTTTACATAATCTTGTGCATATATTATATTGCAGACTGTATGAAAACACATAATTAATGTGGTTTCTATCCTTTAGGAAGTGCTGGACCAGCCACGAGCTTTTGTTCTTGAAATAGGAACAGAAGAGCTGCCACCCCGTGATGTGGTAGAAGCAACTGAACAGGTAAGAGAAAAGTTCTTCCTGTAT
This sequence comes from Eragrostis tef, assembly GCA_000970635.1. Classification (NCBI taxonomy): domain Eukaryota; kingdom Viridiplantae; phylum Streptophyta; class Magnoliopsida; order Poales; family Poaceae; genus Eragrostis; species Eragrostis tef. The sequence continues at coordinate 22,558 of LAPY01001369.1, forward strand.
CCTTAACCAATAGATGGCCTTGGTTGCGTAAATTTTTACTTTTTAAGAATTTATTAACTTCATATACGTAAGTCACTTAAGCTTTCTGGTCTATTGATCCTTTTCAGCTTGAGAAATCTCTACTAAATATATTGGAGAAGCGTAGATTGAGCCATGGTGAAGTTCATTCCTATGGGACACCAAGGAGATTAGCGGTATCATCGCCACCTTGCTTGTCTTACATTCAATTTCTAAGCAGCTTTGTTGATTGATTTTTCTATATCATCATATTTGTCAAGCCTTGTCGCAACTTTCTGTCACTTTAAGTGTCTCAATTCAATATGCAAAGTTTGCGGGTTACTTCCTCCGTTTACTATTTAGCTGCGCATTTGCCCCAGGATTTATTTTATAAAACACAGGCATATTTGCGGTGGAACCTTGTTTCTCGTGCTGTGGCTGTTGAAACCAGTGATATTAATCACACACACGGCTTCCCCTGGCTAAATAGCCTGCTGGCTCCATGCAAATAAGACGATGACGTGTGGGCCTGCTGAAAGGGACTTTTTTGTAGAGTTGAAACGTCTGCTGCACTAATTAATCGGTCACCGGGGTAATTACCAAAACAGCTGCTGTGTTCGCGGCAATTAAGTAGCACTTGGTCTTTGTGCCCCTCCGAAATAAGCCCCTAAATAGTGAACGGAGGGAGTATTTTGGAGCTTATTTTGACGAAAAATTATGAGTTCAGGCATAAATGAATGTGTCTAAATTGCATGGCAGGGAAATGTTTAAACCATTAGTAGGATTCCCTATCTTATAATGATCAGTTGAGATATATAGGGATTTCGGTGCATCTTTAATCAAATGGAAATATCTAAAAGGTTGTGTGCACTAACAAGGGAACATTTTGGAAAGAAGTTGTGCCTTGGTAGTCATTTGTAGTAATGTTCGTTTCGTGAGAATTCTTTCCTTTACGTGTTGGAATATCAAATTTGTTTGCACATTAGTGCTTGTCTGTTCTGAAGCTATAAGAAGCATGTGTTTGTTTTGCAGGTTGTTGTTGAAAATTTAAGTATAAAGCAAATGGAGGTTGAGGTTGAACTACGTGGTCCACCAGTAGCAAAGGCATTTGACCAAGAAGGAAACCCCACTAAGGTTGGATATCCAATAAAAAATTGGGTTGTACTCTGTTGTTCAAATAATGGATATAAAAAAAAACTCGGCCTGGGGGATTGACCTCCACCCGCGGAATTGTGTTAATAAGAAGAAAGCCTTCTCACACCGACTGAGAAAATCCCCAAACCCCCCTCCCACCCTTACACAGGACCCGCTCCTCAGGTGAGAGTGAGAGTCGTGAGACTGGGCCGGGGCAAAGCACCGTAGCCCAGCTGGGCAGGGTTTTCAACCATGCTTTGGGAATTGGGAGAGGCGAGGGAATTATTTTAACCTCAGCCCAAAATTCGCTTCCACCGGGAATCGAACTCGATACCTGAGGAGGTGCCGCTGGAGCTCCTTGCCAACTGTCGAGAAGTCCTTTGGCATAAATGCATGAGTATGTGAATGCAGAAAAGAAAATTATTTGATTCATTAGAAAGAAGCGAGAGTGCTGGTGTTGCAAAGCCGCAGCTTATTTATGCTTTCTGAAACAATTGTCCAATGCTGATGAGGAACCTTTATCTTTTAAAATAATTTAATTATTCTTACTTACTCTTCTGAGGATTTTTACAGTTTTCTTTATTCTTCTCCAGGCCGCCGAGGGATTTTGTCGAAAGAATAATGTCTCTGTAGATTCTCTATATAGAAGAACAGATGGTATGCAAAACAGATTGCCTATGTTTGTGTTTATCATGAACGCTGTAGTTCGGTATAATTGCTTACCTATCTACACAATCCCCAGTTCTTTATTTGTGCTTGCTGTTCAAATCTCTATGTGGAATCATGCAAAGGCAAATCTATGATGACTTTAGTCTAGTTCGCATTTGCTTATTAGCTTATCCTGTAGAAACATATTCAGTGCTAGAAATAGGGGGTACCGATTTCATTAGATTGATCCAAACTGCATCAATATAAAAATATAGGTCTCATTCCTAAAAAATAAAGGGATAGGCGTCGCAAAATCCTTCTAGATATTAGCTTTTCATCTCTGATTATTAAATGGCCATGTGGATGCCTATAATGTATAATGGTTCATTCAAGGAACATATGTAAAATGGCAATTGTTTTTTTTTTTTGACGGAATAAAAAAAATCTAATGAGGGGTTTAGGCGTATTGCAGGGCCAACAATTGCCCTCACCACCTCTTCCCTTAAATATATCTTTTCGTTACTTCAAAAGATGTCTAAAATTTCGTGAAAAAATGCACGATTTACAGGTAAAACGGAGTATATATTTGCTCGGGTCAAAGAGTCTGCTCGTTTTGCTGATGAGGTTCTTTCTTATCCTTTCTATATGCCTTGACAGATGATTGTATTATTTAACAGAAGTAGGACCTTTGGTTCTTAAAATAAGATGGCTGTGTTATGTCTTCTTGTGCTACTACATGGCAAAAAAAATTTCCCCCTCGGTTTTTGGCAGTTCATATATTTCTTTCTACACATGAATTGCAGGTCCTAACTGAAGATATACCTACTATTGTATCTGGCATTTCATTTCCCAAGTCTATGCGCTGGAACTCCAATGTACGAGTACTTCAAACTTACTTTTGTGGAGACCATTACAGCTAAAAGACATGAGGCTGCTTATTATTGTGTTCAAGGGATCCTGGTCATCTATTAAATATTATAATTCGATTATAGATTTTAAATCAAGCTGATTAACTATGTATTAGTGTACTAGTATTTGTTAGTTAGTTCTATTTTGTTGCTTTCTACAGAATACTAGGGGAGCTTTATTGAAATAACATATACTAGTTAACTGGTATTGTACCAAATGAATGCTTCATCATCAGATACCCTGTGTTATGAGCACATGAACAGCAGCAACTACTGTTTTCTTGATTACTTCTTCTTCTTTGGGGTGCCGTTCAAGTTTCTGGTTTATACCATCTCTGGATTATTTCACTTGCAGATTGTTTTTAGTCGTCCAATCCGCTGGATCTTGGCACTTCATGGAGATTCGGTAGTGCCATTTTCTTTTGCTGGCATCTCAAGGTAACGTATTTTGTGTTAGTTCCAGACTATATTAGTAAAACTGAACCTTATTGTTTATATCCTTATATCAATTATAATAAACATGATCTTTCATGGCAGTGGGAATCAGTCATGTGGCCTTCGTAACTCCCCTTTGGCTAACTTTAAGGTGCTAATTTGACATGCATGTGTATTTCATCTATTTTTTTATTCTTTACTTCCGTCCTACTGATTGTCCTTAGTAAGTATGCGCTGCATAAAATGGAAATCATGATATTCTAATTTTATTGCAGTAGACAATTTGGAAAAAAGTTACTTTTTTTTTCTTTCAATAGTACCTGCCCTTGGTCGTGTCCTGTAGAAATTAAGCATACAAAATCCGCCTGTTACTAGTTAATCCTTGATACAATTTCCTTGGTCCTCAACTTGAAATGCACAACTATTTTTCGCATCAATGACATCTACCCTTATGTTGTTGGCCTCTTTCCATTTTAAAAGCAGTTATACATCTTAACTGGTTCCACCTGATGTAAAACTCATTGTTGCTGCGTGATACTACCTCTACTTCAGAAAGGTTGTCATTCTTAGAACCTGTCTAGATTCATTCCCAGAATGATGCCTTTTTGAAACGGAGGTGGTTTATTTACATGATGGCTGCATCCGGTCATGCTGCTTTAGGTTGTCATTTTATACTTAGACCAAGTCATTTGTATGCCTGTGAAGGTTGTGAACTGTCATCACCAAACCTAGTATTGTCTAGTGTAATATTGTGAATAAAGTTTGTGTCGAAATGACCTTCCTTTTTAAATTTTCTGCATCTAGTACAGGGATGCTAGGAACCGTTTGTTCACTTCTGTTTACAAGCAAATCATAGCTGTTAAGTGAACTAAAGCTTCATCCAATATTCAGGTGGAAACTGCAGAATCATATTTACGTACCGTGGAAAATGCTGGGATTTTGATTGATATACAGGTACGACAAGGACATATAAGCTGCTCATATGCAGCCCAGAAACTCATGTTCTCTTTTATTAGCTTATTTTAATTATGTTCTTCGAGGTTTCAAATTTATGTAGAAGCAACTTGCAATAGTGTGTCATGGTTTCATGAGAACATCGGTTTGACCTTTTTGACGTCGGTAATGTTTTGTAGCCTGCTTGAAGCCAGGAGTCGCCAGATCTCTTCTCCTGGCTTGGCTTAGCTTCCCTCTCTTTCCTCTTTTTTTACACAAAACTGTGGGGTAGTTCCCCACAGCGCAATTTTCATTAATTAAAAATTGGGTTAGCCAAAAGTACAAAAATAAAAACTATGTAAAAAAAGCCTGAAAAAAAAACTTAAGACAATGGTTAGAAGGAGCTAAGCGAAGCTTCCCTCTCTTTCTTAGTTGCTTAGCAGTTTCTTTTTCTTGCCTTTTAGGCAGTGTGATTTCATATTTTTACACTCCCTCCGATTTTGTTTTCATGAAATTAGCACAAAATCACTAGTGCAAAATGAACTTGCTCCCTTATCCTAATGCCAAGAAAACAAAACCGTAGGGAGTATATCTTGCAACATTAGGGGTCTACCCTACTTTATAAAGCCCAAAGCAGGGGAAATAGGAAATGGACATATTTTTAGTTACTCAGCATTCAAGGTCTTACTGTAGTTAAGTTTCATAGAATACACCACTGCAGGAGCGCAAGGAAAAAGTCTTACATGACTCTAGTGTACTGGCTGAAGGCGTCGGTGGAGATTTCATTGCACCTGATAGCTTGCTGCAGGAGGTAGATGTCTTTTTACCCCCTTCCATCGTTAACTTTTCACTTTTACCGAAGAAAGTGTAACTTATCTGTAATATTCAAACCATATTTTTCAGGTTATCAATCTTGTGGAAGCACCTGTACCCATTCTTGGTCGATATGATTCGTCCTTCTTAGAACTTCCAAAAGATGTGTTGATAACGGTATGATCAGCTTTTGAACGTGATGCCATGTAGCTCCACATGTTTTCTTGTTTGGAAATTAGTTTCAGAAGAAAAATGCTTATAATGTGCATGGTTTTTTAATCAGAACTGCAACTGTAGGTTATGCAGAAACACCAGAAGTATTTCGCTGTAACCTCCAAGTCCACAGGCAATCTTCTACCATATTTTATTGCTGTGAGTGGATTTTTTCCCCGTCATATATTTAACAATTAAATCATACTTCCCCTCCCTTCGTTTGACTCAGAATTTTCTCTTAGGTTGCCAATGGTGCCATTAGAGAAGAGGTTGTTTGCAAAGGGAACGAAGCTGTCCTCAGGTAATGGGAAGGTCAAATGAAGATTCTATGATACTTCAATGAAAGTGTACATTTTGAAGCCAAGTTACATGAACAACAATTTGCCATAGTCAATTAGCCGCTTTACAATTATCACACACAAAAAAAGTTGCTTTACTTTTGAATTGCTCTTTCTGCACCCATTGTATATATGTTTGATTAGAGGACTGTAGCCAACTGTAGACTGAATCGGCACATAATGCAGGGCAAGGTATGAAGATGCAAAATTCTTCTACAATATGGATACGCAAAAGAAATTTTCTGAATTCCGAGGACAGCTTAGCAGCATTCTCTTTCATGTAAGTCTAATGTGGATTCTCTTACAAAAATAATATTCCTTTTTACTGTTTGTCTTATATGTGCATCACTTTGAATAGGAAAAACTTGGGACGATGCTCGATAAAATGACACGCGTTGAGAATACTGTTTCTGAATTGACTCGTGTTCTGAGAATAAATGAGAGAATGATTCCGATTATCGAAGATGCAGCAGCATTGGCTATGTCAGATCTTGCAACTTCTGTTGTCACAGAATTTACTTCACTTGCTGGAATTATGGCACGCCATTATGCTTTGAGAGATGGTATTCCAGAACAGGTTTATGCTGTTTTTTAATGTGGTAATTCTTTTGCTGAGTTTAGCAGTTCATCCATTTTTGGCTGAGTAGATATTCATGTCATAGGTTGCAGAAGCACTATTTGAGATAACACTTCCTCGGTTTTCGGGTGATGTGTTTCCAAGAACAGATGCTGGCATTGTCCTTGCGGTTGCTGATAGGTACCTAATATTCACCCTTATAGCATGTATAGCATTCTCAGAATAAAGAAAATAACTTGCATGGTGCGTTTGTTAATGTTATTAGCCCTGCAGAAAAGTTGTAGGAATTTTTTGGATTTATTATGGCTTTCATTTTTACACAAGCTAAGAGAAGCTGCTATCTCTCTCTCTTTTTTTCACAGATTGGATAGTCTAGTTGGTTTATTTGGAGCTGGATGTCAGCCAAGTTCTACGAATGATCCATTTGGTCTGCGAAGGGTCTCTTATGGATTGGTAAGGGAACTCGAGATAGTCGAAATGTTAGTTCTTGGAAACTTAGCCATATATAATCTTTTCACTTTTTGATTCAGGTTCAAATATTGGTTGAGAACAAGAAGAACTTTGATCTCAGGAAAGCCCTGAACATAATGGCCAAGGTGCAACCTATAAAAATAGAAGATGATGTTATAGATGAGGTAAGTACGCATTTGATACTACAGTATATGCATTAATACATGGTTACTGACAGCTCTTATGTCAAATTCATTTTAGGCAGTACAATTTGTCACACGCAGATTGGAGCAACTTCTGGTACATACCTTCCTGACCTCTAAAAACCTCCAGCTATACAAAAAGTGGTTGAGCTTTTTCTTTTTTAAAAAATGGGGATTGGGAGGGTAGAGTTAGATTGTTACATAGACCATGGAAAATATTACGTATTTTTTTAATGTACGTATTGGTTCCAGTAAGGTGTTTTTCTTCTCAAACATATTGTCACTGTTTAGTATTTATTCATGTTGTGAGGATAATAGTAATGACAATGCTTCTACTGCTGTGCTAAGCCTATCTTTTATAGCATTAATATTGAACATAGCTGCATCTCATGTAACCTTAGTAAATGAAATCCATTTCTTTTTCAGGGTAACTCTATTTTTATCATTTTTACCAGGTGGATGAGGGAATTGATTGTGAGATAGTTCGTTCAGTGCTTATGGAGCGTGCAAACTGCCCTTATCTAGCAGCACAAACAGCAATTGAAGTAAGATTTTGTTCCACCTACCTGCACATCTAAAAGATTCTTCAGTCATTCTAAATACCATAGTGATGGACTAGAATACAGATACAGTTTTCATGTCTAGAAAAAAAACTCGACTGGGTAAGACCGCCCCCACGGCTTTCTTTTGATAGAGAAGCTCAACCTTCTGCAGTCGAGAGAAACCCCTGAACTCCGGCATCACCCTATAGGTCCGAGTAGATACTTAGGGATGAACACCGTTGACCGTGCTGGCGACTACTGCAACTACCCCGAGGTAGGAGAGCCCAAACCAGCCCACGGCCCGGATTCATGGCACCCAAGTCGATGTCGTCACCACTATATTTTAGGCTGCCAAAGAGGGGATTTTTTTTTATTCCACAAATTGGTGCACACCAGGGTGGTGGGAGGCCTCACCACTTGAGGCACTAACCAACTGAGCTAATGTCAGTTTGCAGTTTTCATGTCTAGTACCCCTAGCCAAAATGTAAGGGTTCTGAGTTTGTGGTTAAGCGATTATGATTTTCTTACATGGACACTTGCAGATGGAAGCATTTTCAAGAACTGAAGATTTTCCCAAAATTGTTGAAGCGTATTCAAGGCCGACAAGAATTATACGTGGAAAAGAAATTGATTCTACTTTGGAGGTACTGGATCTTTTCACAGACATGTCATAAGAACTACGATTACAGTTTGAGTTATGGTCAAGCTTTTGGTTACATGTAGTATATGCAATTATAACCAGCCAAGTAGTAGTTGAATCGGTTATCGTTCCTCCTCACCGGGAATTTATTTGTAGGTTGATCCAAATTTCTTTGAGAAAGATGAAGAAAAAGTTTTGTGGAATGCATACTTGGAGGTTGATGATAAGCTTCATGCAGGTATACTTTTTTATTTATTTGCATGAATATTTTCAGATAAGTTCGTCGTGTTTGTTGTTCTCTGAACAACACTGGACTATTGTGATTTTACTTTGACCGTTGTTGTCTAAACATGTACCCACACTTTAGGTGTTGACATTAAAACCTTTGCCGATGCTTCTCTGCTCTTGATACAACCCCTAGAAGATTTCTTCAACAATGTTTTCGTCATGGCAGTGAGTTAATTGTTGATTGGTCCGCTTTGAGATGCATTTGGACTTCCATTGAACACGCTAATTGCTGATCCTGCATCTTGTCTACTTGTGTATGCGCAGGAAGACGAGAAGATTCGCAACAACCGGCTGGCGTTGCTAAGAAAGGTTGAGAGTTTGCCCAAGGGAATAGCAGACTTGACACTTTTACCTGGGTTCTAGCTGTCTTTCCACTGTTAAGAGTGCACTGCTCCATTTCCTAAAGGGAAACCGGAGCCAATTTTGTATTTGCTTATCCATTTATTTGGGAAATACATTTTAGCTAGGTAAATAGTGTAACGGCCAGATAATAATAAAACTGTTGCGTGCAATTTGACGCAAGTAAGGAGTTCAGGAATTTGAAAGAATGCCATATTGATCGTTTTGTACTCAGGTTCTACCAAAAACAAACAAGCAACTACCGTCTCATTAGCATACACAGATGTAATGCGTGTGACAGACTCAAGCTTCACTTGACACGTTAGAAGGGGCTAGCGGCATGCTGATGCTGAGCACCTGTCCGCCAAAGCTTTGGGCATAGTTCCTCTACAGATCCATTGGCTGGACCATTTGCTGGGCGCAGCTTGATCTCGTAAAGTTTTGGCCACAATTTTCCTGTCACTGCAAGTGCGGGTATTAATCATAACCCACCTATCAGATTGCGATTACAGAGAAACTCGGAACACAAGCAGTGAATTGCAAATACTGAAAACTCACCGAATACTCGGCGTTTTTTGCCATCCCAAGCAATACCGTTTAGGACATCGATATCCTGGAACATAAAGATCCATTATCATATAATGGTTGCTGCTAGATTGCTATCAAATTTCAAATTTTGAAATTATGGATTTAGGTGCATGTTTCTCCATGTTTTCCCTTTTAAACTACCACGTGGTATTGAAGAAAATGGAGTTCACTCCCATCTCGGATTTTTGCAAACAAGATTGTAAAGTACAGAAAATTATACAACGTTAAACAATAACCACAAACAAGATTGTGGAGTAAAGAAAATTATACAACGTTAAACAATAACCCATAGAACTAATACTCACTGTGTTGCCAGAATCCAACAGGTGCTGCCTGCAGGATTACAAGGGAAAAAAAAACCGTTACAACTCTGAGATATGAATACTGAATAATACTGCTATTTTTTGTTTATGATTGGGAGCATACTTGAGCTCGTGGAGGAAGATCCAGCCTACTACTCGGCCATCATTGGGAGAGACTCTAACTATGCAATCTGTCTGCATATTATACCTTTGAAAACTTAGATGCATGTACAGGTCACTGCGTCGTATATAAGTTTGAAAACAGCGTGATAAGAGAATGCTAGCGAGGGGAGAGTAGACATCTAACCGGAAAAACGTTTGCCCAAACTTCACCATTTACATACTCCAGTTCATTAAGATAGGAGACTTCATTACCATGATATTTGACAGTTACCATTTTGACGACTGCAACAAAAGATAAGTTTTAGTTAGAAAGAAAACATATTTTTGAAGCTAACAGAAAATCCAGGGCAAGAATCATTACATAACCTTCAAGTGACTTCCGATCCAGCTGATACAATGTTGAAGTGCCATCACTGCCAAAAAGAACTTTCCCATCAGTAGCCAGACCCCAACCATCACTCATTTTGTGGCTAAAACTCTCTCGCTGCATGTTGAGTAGATAACATAATTTAAGAATGCCACCTAAAAAACCGGTCAGAAACACCATAATGAAATGGTAATTTTCAGGTATCAGCAGTAATTGATGTCATCGATTAATTTTTATGCTATACAATAGAGCCCCCTTACTACTAAAACTTGATCACATGACTCTCCTTTGCAACCCCAGTGCCCCATAAAAGAAAAAGGGTAAATACGCTTTTGTGGATCCACATATAGATACAAGAGGAAATGCAAAATGAAAAAAAGGTTGAACTACGACGGATTTTAGAATTACTAGCTGGGGGTTTAGCTTGAAGACAAGAATTGTGCATCATCTGTAACTGGGGCAAGCATAGAAACTGCAAAGCAGCATACTTTGCTAAAGTCATGTCGATCGTATATGAATCCTACATCACTCATCCATGTAAGCTGAAACAATCTGCAAAGTGGAAAGGAAAAAAAATTGAAATGAGGTTTCCTCTTATAGAAGGGACAATAATATGTGTTTTTTTAGAAAAGAAGCAATAATATATGTAACTGGTGAAGAATGAAATTGGAATGTACTTGTTGCCTAGAAGAGTTAGACCTTCGCCAAACATGCGTCCATCCATTTTCTCCTGAACCAAAACCTGATGAAGAAAGAAAAAAAGAATACTTTCAGGAAAATGGCAGGGGAAAATCATCATCAATATATTAATGTAGAAACTAGAAATCATAGATGGTACGTGTATGTACTTTGCCGGTTTGAAGGTCAACCTTTCGGACTGAAGACTGTTGAGAAACAAACAAAAGTGGATACATTTCGTGAGGTGAGATGATTTGGTTGTGAAAAGAGGAGGGAAGGGAACTACTTGCCTGGTTGTAGAGGCCAGTGGACTCTAGTATGCATTACTTACCTGGTTGTAGAGGCCAGTGGACTCGAAAAGAGTGTCATTTCCTCCGTACAAGAGACCCTGCACAGAACACAAACAGAATCATCTGTAGCTATTGTCATTTCCAGCAATCAAGCAAGCTGAAGCAGGTGAGGAATATACCTCGGTAAATGCGTGCTGGTCGTGGGGATACTCGTGGACCAGGTCGAAGGAGTAGAACCTGGTGCTTGGCCGGCGGCGGGGGCCGGTCGGTGCAAGAGAATCGGCGAGCACGCAGGGGACGACGGCCAGGAGGAAGAGGAGCGCGGCGGCAATGGCCGGGCGGCGGAGGTACAACGGAGGCGGGGAGGTGCTGGTCATGGTGCTCTCTGCCTCTCTGGGAAGTCAACCAAGACCTTGCTGTAGTTGCTTGAGTGAAGCAGATGTTTGGGCAAGATGTGCTGCATTTGGTCTCAAACAGCATAATGTTGAAGGAAATTGGCTTCTGCAAACCGATTATAAATAGGAACTAATTCGTCCGCAGGTTCAGCGAATCCGACGGGGAGCAGAGCAGAGCAGGGGATCCATTGCTAGGACTACTGATGCATGCCACCACGGTCTCCAGAGTCCAGACTGCAAAATGAGATGCAAGCTCAATGCAACGCTCGGCTCCATCGTCCATCCGTCGTGCTCTTCTTTCTAAGCTTCCTAGTTTATGTGCTTCCTCGTGCTAAACTGATCCATCATAAGATCTTGTGGCACAATCGTGTAGCTCATTTGTGATGGAGCAAAAGCATCTGTGGTACAATAAAACAGTCTAAAGACAGCCTTCAGTGTCTAACACAAAGTCTCCGCGCGAATAACTCAAGCAAAAACAGCGCCTGTGTTACTGTTACACTCTTCTTTTGTCCAATAACATCTGTTCGCAATGCAAGTTACAACATTTTACATCAGGAGGAGGAAAAATTGAATTTTACAACTATACCATCCGCCGGCAATAATCAGTAAGCAACTCCCTTCAGATCACTAGGTACAGACAGTTTTGTCAAAACTAACTGAATACTCGGATGACGGGAAGCAGCAAATCTCCTTGAATCACATGATATGTCGAAGCATATCTTCTAGACTGGCACCAGAACAAGATAACCTCCCCTGTTACTTACACATTCATGACATCATGCGGTCAAGGGCCACTGTTAGTACAAGGTGGTATCATACTTCTTCAGCGATAAAAGCTGGCTTTTGGGCATAGCTTTTCTACAGATCCATCTGCTGGACCATCTACTGGGCGCAGCTTGATCTCATAAAGCTTCGGCCACAATTTTCCTGTCACTGTAGGCACAAATAGGTTAATCAAGACTCTTCCATCAGTACACAACATGAAAGACGTACTGAGGACAAAATAGTGAATTTCGAAACGAAATACTCACCAAATAATCTTTGCTTTTCTTCATCCCAAGCTATACCGTTCAGGACATCAATATTCTGGAGCATAAATCAAAATCAGTGTTATGCAACTTCTACTGTTACATATGGATTTTTCAATGGTAATGATGCAACTAGTTACTTGATATCTATGAAACTAATTTCAAGAAGGAATGATACCAAAGGAGTAGAAGGTGATTCAGTGACACATTATTAAAAAAAAACTTAATTTACTCACCCTCACCCTATTGCCAGAATTCAACAAGTGCCGCCTGCAAGATTACATGAACACAAGCGTTATTACTTGAATACTGAATACTGTCAATGTTCTAAATAAACAACAGCATACCTCAGCTCATGAAGAAAGATCCAGCTCACCACCAGGCCATCTTCAGGGGAGACTCTAGCTATGCAATCTGTCTACATATAATATCTTTGAAAAATGAGAGGTCCAGTTCAAAAGACAGAAAATCAAGAGGTATTGCTCAGTATGTTGCTAGATCATATATTGCTATGCTTCGTCACATTTTCACATGGAAATGCAGCTAGAGACACAAGTCATTTAGCCCAAGCCTACAAGTGGAGACAGAGAAAGATATGGATCAAAAGAACTCCATTGCTCTTATTGCCGAATTCAAACAAATATAGATATCATATCGGCTAACAAAAATTGAAAAAAGCAACCTTTATACTAAATATTTGAATTATGACTTATGAGAGCTTGTGATTAGACAATTCAGCTGATGAATAATGATAACCATACTATGATGAAAGCTTCTGATCAGCTAATTTAGCTGATGAGTAATGCTAATCATACTATGATGATGAATCACCAATCAACAGAATAATAAAGATGGGTAATCATCCCGTAGAATATGAGTGAGGCGCTTTGGAACTCAGCAGCCTACTTGGCATCAACGGGCCAAATGAAAAACTGCATATGGTGAGTTCTGAGAAAACTTGAGGTAAACATCACCACACAGATAATAATCGCCTAGCCGGCGAAACTTATACCTCAACTGCATTTGGTCTAGGCTAGGCATTCATGGATGATAATAGAAAACAGCATGGCGGCTTTTAAGTTATACTGATGTAGTTATATAAGATACATTAAGATACTGCATACGAAATTGTCATCCAAGGGAAAGTAGACATCTAACCTGCCAGACATTTGCCCAAACTTGGCCATCAATATACTCCAGTTCATTAATATAAGGGATTTCATTATCTTGATATTTAACAGTAACTATTTTCGTGACTGCATCAAAAGAAATGTTAAGCAGAAAAAGTGAAGCATAAAGTCTAGCAGAACATCAAAACAGTGAATGTGAACCTTCAAGAGATTTTGGATCCAGCTGATACAACTTTGAAGTACCATCACTTCCAAAAAGGACTTCCCCATCAGTCGCCAGACCCCAACCATCACGCATTTTGTGGGTAAAACTCTCACGCTGCAGATTCAGTAGATAGCACATTAACTAACATGCCACCTAAAACAATGGTCAGAAACTATAGGATGTAAAAAGGCAGTACTGAAAGAGCTATGTATGTGTAGCAGTCAGTACAATTCTCTGAATAGAATCTTATATGCTGTAAATCTCAAAATACTAATATGTTTGTGAACGATAACCCCAGCCACACACTGGAATTCAACCTTACTGAACAACGAAAACAAAGCTGTCGAGTGTGCTCTTCTTATTATCACAGGGTCACAAAAACAAGAGGTCTGAAAATATGCGTACTTTGCTGAAGTTATGTCGGTCGTATATAAATCCATCATTCTTCAGCCAAGTAACTTGAAACAATCTACGAATTGAAAAAAAAAAAGAAAGAAGAATAATGAAACTATGTTGGGCATTGGAGAATAGGAACCAGCTAGTAAGCGATAAATGTTTATTTACTTGTTGCCGAGAAGGGTTAGACCTTCTCCAAACATATCTCCGTCCATTTCGTGCTGGACCAAAACCTAAGAGGAAACAAAATGAGGGGGAAAAGTGTTTAATTGTGAAATTGAGAAGAATGTTGCATTTCGATAGTGAAGAAAGCATAAGCAGACAATGTCGCGGGCATGAGATAAAATGACCTACTTTTCCGGTTTGAAGATCGACCTTCCGGACAGAAGACTGTTGAGACACCAAAGTAGAAGAGTGATAGTATTGAGTAAGTAGAGGGCGGATGGTATAGTCATGAAAAAGGAAAAGAATTATGTAGGAGCGAGCCTATATTACCCTGTGGTAGAGGCCCGTGGACTCGAAAAGAGTATCATTTCCTCCGTACAAGAGACCCTAAAGGAACGGAAGAGCAGAAAGAATGCAAATGCATCAGTTCCTCCTCTTAACAGGTCGGCGAGGGGACAAGAGAACAGAACAGATCACAGGTGGGGAAGTACCTGGGTGAAGGCGTCGGGGTCGTGGGGGTACTCGCGTACCAGTTCGAAAGAGTAGAACCTGGGGGTCACCGCTTGACGCCGGAGAAGGGCGGTCGGTACGGAGTCGGTGAGCCAGGTGGCGTAGGCAGCGGCGAAGAGGAGCAGCGCGGCAAGCGCGGCGGCGGCGGCGATGACGACGGGGCGGCGGAGATAGAGCGGCGTGGGAGGCAGGGAAGCGGGGGTGGAGAGGGAGAAGGGAGCAGGGGGCATGGCGCGACGGCGTTGCGGTGGCGGGGGCCTCCGGCGAGACCCGACGGGCATCTGGTCTGGTATAGGCGGGGAAAGAAAGAAAGAAAGAAAGAAAGGTCAACCAACCAACACACCTCCCTCCCTCCTCCTCCGCTGTCCGAGTCAGTCATACTAGTCTACTTTTTTTTTTTTTTGAGGAGAGTCATATTAGTCT
>LAPY01001369.1:45573-57526 GCA_000970635.1 Eragrostis tef
GGCGGCGGCTAGGGTTAGGGTTGGGTAGGGAGGGAGAGAGGTGGCTCTGATACCATGTCAGAGTTAGGATACTAGCTGAATTGATTCCTCCAACCCTAGATGGGTGGGTATATATATCCAACATACATGGGCCTCTATATGGGCCAAACACACTCCAACAACACAATCACAGGTACAGGTGGACCTAGGCATATACTGCTCGCTAGAAGTCGTGCAAGTACTTGCAATGCAATCAAAAGGATAGATGGGGACCTTTTCACAGTCTGTAGCATGAGGAACACGATTGTTCTGTTTATTTTGGTTTCCTCTTGCCCTGCCTAGTAAGAAAGTGCAGTTGCATACAGGTGATGACTGATGAGCTGCCAAAGCAAAGAAAGAAAAGAGTCGTCACCAGCCACCAAACATGATTAAGTATCCTGCTAGGAAGGGGCTGTGATGAGTTGATTTCCAGGTTGATTCATTCCTTTCCCGCGATGCCATTAATTATTTATTAAGGGCAATGAACCTCCCAAGCCATCTCTATAATTAACGAGTTCCCTGTTGGTGAGCGACTGACTACAGAAACAAACGCAGCTGCAGTTAACAGGTTTGCAGTTGCGCGCTATAAAAGTGGAGGCAGCCCATGTCCCCATCCTCATCCTCATCAGATCAGAGCTCAAGCAGCAGCAGCAGCAGATCGAATTCTTTGGTCGGGGATACAATGATGGAGGTGGAGAAGCGCTGGGAGTTCAAGGAGGAGGTGGACATCATGGAGGAGGAGGAGGACGCCGGGGCCCTGCACACTAGGGAGAGCAAGAAGAAGGCGGCGGACCACCATGGAAACGGACAGCCACCTCAAGTGGAAGAGGACGATGAGGAGCAGAAGCAGAGCGTCTTCTTCGATTCAACCAATGGTGAGTACGGAGGCCCTACATCTCGCTCGTTTCCTGAATCGTCAAGAATTGGAGGGTCCCTTTGCTTCTCGCTTTCTTTGTGTTTCTCTTCTTTCTCCTGGTCCGTGCACTCGACTCCTGTGCAGTGCAGAGCAGTCCTGTGTTCATTATTTTGCGCTAGCTACTTCGTCTTTGGTCCGCTTTCTGGTTGGACCTATCCTGTTGGCTTGGCGCCAAGTGTTGCCAAAATTACACGACGACTGGACCAGAATGCGCTGTTGTTTGGGTGAAATTTGGAAAATTTACGGCTCCTGTTTTTCTTTTTCTTAAAAAAAAGAAAAGTGAAGGGTAAAAGAGAATTGCAGTGACATGGGGAACACGTTATAGGTACGGAAGAGGGCAAGATAGAGAAGTTAGCAACAAGGCAAACATCCACTGCCGAATCTTGTAGATTTAGGTTCCCTGTCCCTTTCCTCTCCAATTAACCGGTCCATTTCGCTTACCCCCACGATTGAGTAGGATCGCAGATTTGATGGATACCATAGCTGCCCACAGACTTCATGTGGACGATGACTCGAGTCGCGCCTTCTTGATTAGTCTGCCCAGTTATTCGGCGCATTATATAACTCTCTCCCTTGTTTTTTTGGTTCAGTTCTCGAGCATAAACTGGAGAATTCCTAAGATTGATCTGTGGATGCTATTCTTTCCTTGTCTTTGGGAGAGAAATATATCCGAGCTTGTGGGTGCTCAAAGGTTAAATTTTCAGCCCATTCCCAATCGATATTCAAAGGCTGTAAGAGATTTTGCTTAGGTGTTTTCTGCTTTTTCGTTGAGTGTGGCACTATAATTCAGTGGTTAACTGTATGCGACGGCTAATCTGCTGCTTAATCATACTGTCTTCTTTTAAGGCACCTGACCAAACGTTAGCTATGCTTAATTACTCCTGTAATCTAATGTTAAATTTAATATGTATGAAATTACATCAGAACCTTAATTACATATTATAATTTGGAATAATCATAATAGATAGAACAAAGGTCACAATAATAATGATTTGCTAGTGCGTGTGAATGCATAGATAAAATCTTGGAGTCATAGCACAGGGTAAGAATTTAGAGAGCCCCCATTAAGTTGATCGTAAAATTACCTTTCTATTTCTTGGCTGAAGGTCTATGGAAGTGCCGGCACTGCGATTGGACATACCGGTTCAGTAGTCCATCCACAGATGATATCCTGAACCATCAGAGCTATTGCCAAATTGCGTGGAATCTTGAGTTGTTAGTTCGGAACGAACCATTTTATTATTCGTCAGGCAAAGGTTAGTGTTAAGTACGTATTCAGAAACGTAGGATATAGCTTCTCAGACTTTCCCTGACTTCAAATAACAAGAATAATTCAAAAAGAAGAAGTCCACATTCTGCACCAAGTAGCCCGCAGAGGCTTTCATTTTGTGTTCTAACTGCGTTCAGCTAGTTCTGCTTCAGCTCATCTATCAAACCATCGAGTGTGGTTTCATTTGTTTGCACATTTTGTCTAAGGTCCTGCGGCAGAAAATATACTCACATGGAAAAAGATATAGCTTCAGAATGTTTAAATTATAGTGACACCATTTCCATTTTCGGTTTCAGATAATGTCACCAAATCAAGTGCTGAACAAGAAGTCACTGAAGCGGTACAGCCCGCTGGCGAAAAGGAAAACATCAATGAAAGCGTCGAAGTCAAAGAGCTTGAGAAACAGGAAAATTTCGATGCTCTAGAAAATAATCAAAATTCAAGTAATGGTGAGT
The DNA here is from genome assembly GCA_000970635.1 of Eragrostis tef. Classification (NCBI taxonomy): domain Eukaryota; kingdom Viridiplantae; phylum Streptophyta; class Magnoliopsida; order Poales; family Poaceae; genus Eragrostis; species Eragrostis tef. Next base: position 48,233 of record LAPY01001369.1, read on the forward strand.
TCGAAACTGGATCACACTCAAATGGTGTGCATGGAGTCTCCAGCAGCAGTGAAACAGTGACTATTGCAGATGGAGAAGCAGGGCTCAAACTGATTGCAACCATTGGCGAGAGTGCAACTAGCTCGGAGAACTGGAGTGGTACCCTTGACATTTCTAATAGTATTACGAATAGAACTCAAGTTCATGAAATTGAAGTTGAGAAGGATGAAAATGTCATAAAGGGTAAGGTGACCATTGAAGAGTACGATCTTGAGAAAATTTTGGATGAACAAGAAACACATGACCTTTACTGTCCCAATTGCAAATCCTGCATAACCCGGAGGGTGATTCTGCGGAAGAGAAAGAGGACAGTAAGACAGGCTTTACGCGATGAACCGCCAAAAAGACCGCAGACTGCAGAGCCTTCTGCCTCCACTCCAAACCAAACGGCTGCTGAAGGACAAGGTCAAGACACACCAGAAGTATTCAGATGTTTATCATGCTTCACCTTCTTCATTCCAACAGGTATTGTTTCGTTTAACTGGCTTCCATCCGCATCAGTATGCTATACAAGTTAGATATGTAAAGATCATACATAGTTAGGTAACCTGGTTTCCTTTACTGTACAAGAAGGAAAAGTGAAAATCTCCATGATTCATATATGTATAACATTCAAATAGATTTTTGTTTGAGGAATTGATGTAGGTATTCATTTTATTACGCTTTTGTTTTGAGGATATTTTTCTAGTTTATTAGGAAAAAAACAATCACAATGTCATGTAACTGTGCTTCTACAGTTGTTAATCAAAGCCTTAATTTCGAGTGGATTGGTTTAACTTGTTTCCTTTTCACCAGGATATGGTTTTAACATATTCCGTATATTTGAAAGAAGGGATGTGAACCCACAGGTTCAGGATCCGTCTGCTCCACGTGAGTCTGAAAATTGCGGAAGCTGGCTTCTTTCTTGTTTCCAGACAGTGGACAGTCCAAAAGAATCAGCCAATGCAGGTACGTCAGTAACATTATGGACATTAATTTTTTGGTGCTAAGATAGTTCCTCGAACAAGGGCATTGGTCTAAACAAACATACTGGTGAAACTCTAATCTGAAGGGTAGTAAGTTACTGTTAATATTCTGAACAATTAAGCATGTTGCAGGTCCAGAAAAGGAGCCTCCATTAAGTGGTTCACAGAGCACCAATGATAAAATTGCATCACTTGAAGACACCACAGCATCTGGGCATAGTCATGGCACAGATGGAAAAACAGAACAACAGAAGAAACCATTACCGGCTGGATCATCTTCCGTGGTCCAACCAGCAGTAATAGTGTCATCTCCGACCAGCCCAATGGTCCCCTGGCAAAGCATAACAGGTAAGATGCCATCAAGGCTAATATCTATGAAATAATAATATTTCAGATTGACCTAGAATAATTTTGTTAGGAAGCATTCGCTGGCAATGAATATACTACTTGCGAATCAATATACTAGCAGGGTTGTGCCGGTAGAGCTGGCCTTATCTTTTTCTTTTGGAAAACTCCACTTTCCTCCTCTAAACAATCCTCATTGTCCGTCTAGCACCCCAAACAAAAGCTTTGACTTTTTTTTTCGAGAACAACAAAATCTTTGACTTAAGTTAGCCCCTAAACAATTCATAAAATCACCCCATAACCTGGTTTAGACGTGGAGGCGGTTTTGTTTCGAGTCTCGCCACTCTAGACATGCATACGTGGAAGGAGAGGTGCGGCTGCCATGTTCTTGGTTGCGGAGCGAACCTTGGGGTAGAGTCAACCCCTGTTCTTGGTTGCAGAATCGTCCCTCCACCTCCTTCATTGCAAAGTCGCCGAATGCAGTAGATTGGATGGATGAGTATCTGTCGCACATATTGATCATTGAGCAGAACGGCTTTGAGGTTAGTGATCTGAACCAAAGGGCAGTGGATTTACCATTGGTGATCATCCTGCGCTTAGCGGCAGCATGGGGGTTATGAGTCTGTAGGCCGATCTTGTTCTACAGAGTCTTTTTCTTTTTTTGTTGTTGTGGGATGTTTGATTCGTGTGAATAGATGACAAAATTTAGTATTTTTCCCATACAAAAACAAAACATAATCAGAAACTAGTAGTCATTCAAGCTTGTTAGCAGGCTCTTGCATTTGTTTCCATCTCTGCGGCAACTCTTCCATGCCTTCAACCATCGAATTAGCCTTTCCCTGTAGCTGTCACGATTTGTGCCTGAGATCAATAGAAACCGTAGCCTAGTTAAGTTAGAGCTTTGCCAATTGCCACCAGTGCAGCTAGCGAAATTTGGGAAGAAATAATCCAACCAAATTGCCATGGGGAGTTTGTCAATGACTGACAAAAGTACAAACCTCTTATGCAGGATTCATGCCGACAAAGCCAGGGCAGATGGTAACTGCGCAACCAGACTTAGGACCCCAAGAGCAAATTCCTCTCCCAAAGCCTGCTGGTGATGCTGTGACTGAAGTTAAATTCCCAGTACCAGGTGGGTCTGAAGTTAAATTACCAGTACCAGGTGGATTTGAAGTTAAATTCCCAGCTGCAAGCCCAGGCAAAGTTGTACCAGGTGTGGTGTATTTGCGTATCAGATATCTCGTTCACACTATTTATTGGGTCCTTTCATAAAGTATCGCCCTTCTCAACAAATAAAAACTATAGCTATTAAGCTAAGTTTGATACTTACATTACACAGGCACTGAATTTTCTCCATTCCAAATATTATCTTTCTCTTTAAATCCAACAGTAATATAGAATAGACCAATAGAAGTTCTGAAGAAGTAAGATTCCCAAGACATTTGAGATTACTCTGTTTATACGGTAAATGATGATGACATGGCCCCAGCAGGAGACAGTGTGACGAGTCGGGAACCAACTTCAGTTATTCCTCCACCAATTCAGTCCGAATCTCGACCTCATGTAACGGTGCCTATCCGTCATGATGAAGTACCGCTGACACCAGTTCCTGCACCCGCTCAAAGGGATGAATGGGATATACTAAAAGCCGTTGTGTATGGTGGCCTAGTAGAGTCAATCACAAGCCTCTCGGTGGTATCAGCAGCAGCAGCAAGTGGAGCCAAAACATGTAAGTTTCTTTGTTAATTTTTGTATCAAGGTGTCTACTTAATGAATCGTATTGCTTTCGTTAGGAATGTAACGAATGGTATTGCTGCACTCTCAGCTTGCTAATGTAACCATGTTCTTCATTTGCAGTGGATATATTCGTCCTAGGCATAGCAAACCTTATTGGTGGACTGCCCATCATTTTCCACAATGTAACATATTTTGCTTCCCTCTCTCTTTTTTTGTGACCACCACGCTTCTCGTGCTAACTGAAGTTTCCTTGTTGAAAACAGATTGCTGATCTTAGAACTCTGGGAGATGCGAATGAAAATGATGAGCGAGTGGGCCACTACTGGCTGCAGCTTGGAAGGCGATCAAAATACCGGCTCCACATGGTCATAGCCATACTGTCATACATCCTATTCGGGCTGCTACCACCAGTCATCTACGGATTATCATTCAGGAAGAGCGACAACAGGGAGAACAAGATGATGGTTGTCGCAGCAGCATCTCTTGCTTGCGTCGCGCTGCTAGCAATTGGGAAGGCGCATGTCAAGAGACCCAGGACATATTTCACAACCCTCCTCTACTACCTGTCCATCGGTTTGAGCGGCTCAGGCCTGTCATACGTCGCCGGCGTGCTGATTACAAGGCTGTTGGCGCATTTTGGTCTGATCGATCAGGGTGGATCGGCACCTACTGCTGCTCCTTCTCCTCCTGGTCTGTTATTATCTGACGCAATGGGCGCAGGGGCAACAGCCTGGGCTTCATACTGAGCCTGGAGTTCCTTTGTTTTCAAGGTCACTGGTGCGAAACAACACAAAATAGTCCAGGGCACAATCTCCGCACGATTCTGCTTTTGTTTGGTACATAGAGTCCACTGAGTTTTGACGCTTTTCACATACTTGCGGCTGAATTTCCCTCTCTTTTTTTCCCCTATTTGCGACCATCACGCATCTCGTGCTAACAGAAGTTTCGTTGTTGAAAACAGATTGCTGATCTTAGAACTATCGGGGATGCGAATGAAAATGATGAGCGAGTGGGCCACTACTGGCTGCAGCTTGGAAGGCGATCAAAATACCGGCTCCACATGGTCATAGCCATACTGTCATACATCCTATTCGGGCTGCTACCACCAGTCATCTACGGATTATCATTCAGGAAGAGCGACAACAGGGAGAACAAGATGATGGTTGTCGCAGCAGCATCTCTTGCTTGCGTCGCGCTGCTAGCAATTGGGAAGGCGCATGTCAAGAGACCCAGGACATATTTCACAACCCTCCTCTACTACCTGTCCATCGGTTTGAGCGGTTCTGGGCTGTCATACGTCGCAGGCGTGCTGATCACCAGGCTGTTGGCGCATTTTGGTCTGATCGATCAGGGCGGATCGACACCTACTGCTGCTCCTTCTCCTCCAAGTCTGTTATTACCTGACGCAATGGGCGCAGGAGCAACAGCCTGGGCTTCATACTGAGCCTGGAGTTCCTTTGTTTTCAAGGTCACTGGTGCGAAACAACACAAAATAGTCCAGGGCACAATCTCCGCACGATTCTGCTTTTGTTTGGTACATAGAGTCCACTGAGTTTTGACGCTTTTCACATACTTGCCACTCCTGTGTTCAGTGAACTTCGTTTGTACCATAGCAACCTTGTTATCTTTATCTCCTCTCTATTTTTTATTTGGAATCGGGAACACATTATCAGTTTCATGGAAATTCACTCCTTTATTAGATCAACTTTAGTTCGCATGACCACATCAAAACATGAGAAAATATAATCTAACACACCACTGCAAGGTGCCAGAAAATGCAACTTGGTCGTATTCGGGCTACGAGATTTGTCATCTGCACTTGACCCCGCTATATAGTTCACATTGCCTCCTATATACATAAATCCTGAAACCAGGAGAAATTTGGCAATGACGACTGAACAGGGAGACCAGATAGTGCGACTGGAAAACTGGTAGGTCATTTTCTCAATTTACCAGATGGAAAACAGTACAAGGGAACACCTATTGCTTTTGTGTGGGCTCTCCAGTCCAGTACGTCTTGACAGCCACGAGGATCTTCTCAGGGTTGAATGGCCCAGATTCGTGATCCATTATTTGGCTCTTCCACCTCATGCCTTCAGATAGAGCTTGCACCTTCACCAGCACCTCCACGGTGTCCCTGATGATCACCGTCCCTTCAGGCCTTAAAATCCGGTCCATCTCCAATAGGATGTACGTTATGTCACACCTGCAATCATTACATTGTTAGTATCTGCTTCCTTATGCCAGACATTTATGTTAGCAAATGCATGAAAGAAAGCTTCTAGATCGAAATTGAATAGCAAAGCTATTTCATTACCTATCCTGGTAAGTACTGAATACTTTATCAGCATGTATGAGGTCATATGTCCTCGGGTACGTTGAGAAAGCCTCACACCAGTCCTGGTATGTTCCAATGAACCCTCGTTCATAAATAACACCGAGTGTGTCATGACCAGAGCCTGCGGGCACCACGTTCATCACCCAAAGAGGATACTTCATCATTGCAGCTGCAAAGCCCGCCATCCCAGCATTCATGTCCATCACGTTCCTGTACCTCCCTTTGGCCAGTGGTGGAATCAATTTCTTGTAGTAATCCACTCTCTCTGACCACAACGTATTATCCGCTTGGAATTTCTCAGAAGTGAGGCCTGGAACTGAACCTTGAGTTATTCTTGGGGGAACAGCAAGTGCTCTTTTTGGCCATTTCTCAAGAGCCCCACCAGCAACTTCTCCTTTACTGTTCACCACTGGAAGAGGAGATATGCAGGTGTCCATCTTCTTGTACCTAAATGTTAGCATTTGGATAAGCTGCCACCTAACACTTCACTCAAAGCACATAAAACAGAAGAAATCTTACCAAGCAGAATCCACATCATTGGTCTTGCAGATCTCTGGAGTTTCATGGACCTTCTTACTATCAATACATTCTATGTGGTTGATTGGTTTCTGCCATATAGCAAGGTCATCTTTCTCCACAACCTTGTTCCAGCAGAGGCGCTTTGCTAAGTCCTCAATCTCATCTTGCTCTTGCTTCAGGTCTTCTTCTGTCCTCTCCCACCCCTTCGAGTGCCTCTTCCAGTGGATCGGAGGACCAGAGAGAATCCAGTAACCACCTGGTCTAAGAACTCTGTCTACTTCGATCAGATAGACACCATCTGTGTAGAACAACCATGAGAGTTATTCGATTTGCGTTCAATTTACTGTACCGAAAAACCATACGGAAAAGAGAGACATAGCAAAACTTTACCAAGCTTGTTCCATGGGATCAAACATCTAGAGCAGTGTGCCATGTCAAATGCTCTAGCAGGATATGGAATTCTTTCAGTCCCCATCACACCAATCATGGCCGGAACCCCACGCTCCAATGCAAACTGCACCTGTGCCTCATGTGAATCCCTTGGTGCAAAGGACATGGTGATGATGTTCCTCTTCGGTCCCCATCACACCAATCATGGCCGGGACCCCACGCTCCAACGCAAACTGCACCTGTGCCTCATGCGAATCCCTTGGTGCAAAGGACATGGTGATGATGTTCCTCCTCATAAGATAAGCACCCCAACTTGCAACCTGACAATAGAAAAAAAATACTATCATCCCCAAACCCTGAAATCTTCAAGAAACACACAATATCTAAGAAACTGATCAAGTCGCTCACCCCACATCCGGTATCAAGGGCAGTTCTGATGTTCCCATCAGTCAATGGTACAAGAGCATTGATGTCATCAATATAAGCATCAGCACCATGTGGAAACATTGTGCCACCACCAGGGAATCTAAAGTGGTCTCCTTCGACTTGAATCCAGTTCTGAACGGCCTTCTCAATGCTCAGCTCTCGATGAGGAATGTTATCATACCAAGCATAGTCCCGGCTTTGCGGCCACTTGAAGGGGTTCTTATAGCCCGGAGGTGCAGGAATCAAGCAGCGGAATAGCTCCTCTTTCTTAGGGCAATGCCTCTCCCTGTACTGCATCATTGTTTTTGGAAATTTCCTTGCCCTCCTTGGATCTTGGCAAGGGGTATACTCATTATATTTGAGCTGGCAAGGTGGGAATTTCTGCACTTCAAGCGATGACTCGTTAAAGCCCACCTGGTGGTGGGCATGGAAATCCAGGGGAGCACCAGATGATCGCGCTGAAGTGCCGCTGGAGGCACGTGAAACAGCACCATCGCACTGGATGTCGGTGTTTATAAAGGATGGTTTTATGCTATTTGAGGTTCCTTGCCAAGCACCAAGAATGTATGATGTAACACATAGTCCAATAACGCCTATCGTTAATGTTACGCGCATCCTTTGGAATTCTGGCAGGCGGACCTTGGGAGATCCATCTTGTTCTTTTGCCATTAGACCTGCAATGCAAGATATTGGAACTCAGCACAGGACAGTACTACAATATAGCATATGCCAGGAAATATATCAATTTACAGCCATCCTATATATGAAAAGTTAAATGTTTCCAGAAGGAAAAGTGGCAACTAAATTTACGCGCTGAGGCTGGAATTCAGAAAGCAAGATGGCAGACAGCTGGGAATGAACAGATACAGAAGGAACTCATATTCCCCGATTCCTAAACAAGAACGTCAGCAGCAGAAAGCGGTTTCCCTGTGCCCTCGTCATCCTTCTCTCCGAATGCTGCTAAAAGAGGCATAAGTTGCAGACAGTCCTGCTACAGAGCCGTTTGGTCGGTACAAAGTCGTTCATTCGAGTCGGGCCTGAAGCTTTTCCCGCAGAGCAAATGCAATGACGAAAAGTAGAAGAGAGCCCATGTGGCACGGGGACAGGGTAGGAATAAGGGAAGTTAGCCCTTCTGTGCCTAAGAAGTAGAGAGCCCGAATCGAAGGAAGGTGATGTGAGGAAAACCACAGAAATTGGGAAGATTCGTGTCCTTAAATTTCCTCATCCGCCTTCATCATTATTGCAGATCACCGAAGAGGGGGAGAAAATCTCATATTTTGGGTTGTTCGTCTTATAGATAGGCGGGGCGGTGCAGAGGAACAAAAATCTCATCTTTCGGACGGGATTGACTCCCTAACATCGATCTCCTCTCATCAGTAGAGTGGCCAGTAAGAATCATAAGAAAAGAGTTGAGGTTGGAATCTTGGCTGTAGTGTGATGAACAGGATGGAGGATTTACTGAAAAAAAAGAGATTAAGAAATCTGACCTTCTACGGAGGCGGCCGGCGCCGAAGAGTGAAAGGAGGAGGAGGGCAGTGAGGGAAGCAGCTGCGCCCTCCCCACCCCCAAAAGCCGCAGCCGCCGCCACTCGCGAGAGAAGAGTGAAGAAGACGGTTGAGCACAGCGGAAGAGAAGGGAAAGTCATTCAACAGTGTTTGAACGGCTACGTCCATCCATCCGTTGATCTGATCTGGATCACCTGATGGGGAATGTTGGTTGCCTGGGCCTGGATCATCAGAATCTTCTGACAAACGTACCCTACAATTTACTAGTAATTCTAATCATGTGCGTTTCAAAAAAAAAAACTCTAATCATGTGAGTCGAGGTCAATGTAATGCTGCTTGAGAGGCCCCTTACATGTGTTTCGTTCCTAGTCATAGAGATATCTGCTGTTGGGTGCAGGCAGGCCCAACGGATCGTTCACACGGGCCTTGCTATCTATCGTCATGCAATGCATTCATGCTCATCTTCAAAAGTCTCTCAATTTTTTTTTTTTTGCTCATCCTCAGAACGAAAAAAAAAACACAAATGGTATACTTCATCGGTTCATCCCATTTTTCATGTGTGACGTTGGTTCTATAATTGTTGGTTGGTCAATGAGCACAGCAACAGCAGCGGCAGCCATTGGAAGCATATCCAAACAAACCCACTCACTCGTGGCAACAAATACAACAATCCTGCTCTCTATTATGAGTTGTTGGCTTTGCCTCCATTTTGATGTGACTCGACACCCAACAACTATGCACTCCCTTGCACAAAAGAAAAAAACTATGCACTGTCACAGCAGCTATCCACTCACTCCCCTAGCTAAATAGAGGGATAAATAGAGAGAGACAGAGCAGCAGAGAGAGCGAGAAGAAGGCGATGGCGATCTTGAAGAGTTGGCTCGTGCTGCTCGTGCTCATGTTGACGGCCACCGCTGCCGTGGCGGCACACCCAACAGTGGCGCCGGTGAAGAAGCATCATCATCTGCTGCTGCACCACCGGAGGAGCAAGCAGCACCACAGTCAGCTTCCTCGTATAACTTCGTATAAT
>LAPY01001369.1:68213-90254 GCA_000970635.1 Eragrostis tef
CCGTCTTGCCGCCCGCCGCGCTTAGTAGACGCCGGCACGTCGGAGCCGAGCCAGCGCTGGAAATGCCCTCTTCCTTTCCTTGATCCAGTTTTCTTTAGTATTTGGGAATTAGCATTTCCAAATTACATGGAGGATCCAATTATACCACAGAAACCTATCTGGATCTGCCACTGCCTACTACCATCTTCATAGTGTATAAGGTTGCATCCGGCATCGTTACCATTGGTAGACACTATTTTGGTTACCATGAATAGACTACAGATTACCTCTGGTCATGTTTAATTTGGTTGCAAATTCACTAATTTTTAGCAACCTTAAAATGTTACAAGGAAGCCGTCCTCTCATTTCATCACTGCATTTGCTTACCTAGACATGCAAAGCAAGCAGATTATTTAGTTTATTACCTGAACGTTCAGGTTCCCACTTCTCATTTCACCAAAAAAAAAATTCATATAATTAGGAACCCCTTGGTTTGTTCCACACCAGCAATCTCGTTTAATAAAATATCTGTCTAATGTTTGCATTTCCTCTTGAGTGCAGCGTAGGACCTTAGTCACACATACAAGGATTCATGAGCAGGTCACCGGCAGCCAGCGGCAGCCTACAAGCAGCCCTCTCATACTGTGTAAGGCAAGTCCGCAGCTATGACTACCACCATTACCTCTGTCTTCTCCACCTGCCTCCAGCCATGCGCCAGGCTGCTTTCACCTTCCGGGCCTTCAACGTTGAGACAGCGAAGGCCATGGACGTTGTGTCCGACCCTAAGACCGGCCTCATGCGCCTCCTGTGGTGGAAGGATGTGATTGATAAGATCTTTGCCAAAAAGCTGGTTGAGCACCCTGTTGCCCGGGCGCTCTCTGTGGTAGCTTCCCAGCAGAAGATCAGCAAGCATTGGCTCAAGAGGTCTGTCGACGCAAGGATAAATGACGCAAACCGCGATGAGGGTGCCATTCCTGAGACAACTGCTGACTTGGAGAGGTATGCAGAAGACACCCAGTCCACCATTCTTTACATGACCTTGCAAGCCGGTGGGATACAGTCCACCATTGCCGACCATGCTGCATCGCACATCGGCAAAGCTAGTGGGCTGCTGTTGCTGCTCAAGGCATTGCCTCACCATGTAAGTAAGCAAGGGATTATTCCATATATCCCGGCGAGTGTCGCTGAGGAGTGTGGTCTGCTTACACGAGAGGGTGGCCGATCGGAGGTCAGGATGGGTGAAAGGCTCCCCGATGCAGTTTTCAAGGTTGCGTCAGTTGCGGAGGCTCACCTGCAGAAGGCTCGGGAATTGGCCTCTTCTGTGCCACGAGAGGCAGTCCCGGTGCTCCTCCCAGCTTTGCCGGCCCAGGTCCTTCTGGATTCCCTGCGAAGATGCGAGTTCAATGTCTTCGATTCACGGGTGTCAAGGGGAGTGCATGGGGTGTCTCCTTTGTGGTATCAGGTTAAACTCAACTGGAATGCGTGGCGTAACAAGTACTGAATCTGTCCAGCTCTTTGGTGGAAGAAGCTCCACGACATGGTTTTGCAGAGACTGAAGAAGATCGGCACGTTTTCTTGCTGTAGTTTCCTCCTTCAGGACGCAGGAAGTTTTTGTTGTTCCCAGTCACCTTTTACATGAAGCGGATGCATCTGAATCCGAGTAACGGATGTTGTATTCAATTTTCACTTTGTTGTTACTACTAAGTTGTACACTGGAACAGGGTCTAGACCCCTGTTACACCTCCTTGAAAGTTGAAACTTACCACTCTCAAGCCATGATGATTTGTTGGTTGATATGCTCTGAAAAGGCTTGATTTAGATTAAGAGAGGCTCTAGGCTTCCAGGCAGCTTTGAATTTATTTTGAAATCTTAAATTGATATTTGAGATAGGTGGGGGAAAGGACTGAAGGCTATCCCTTTGGGCCCAACAGGTGGTTCGCCCTTGCCCCAGAAGACGAAGAGCAATGCCGGCGAAATGGTTGGTTGGTGTTGCCGTCCACCTCTCGCGCTACAGGCAAGACTCCTCTCCTGAGTTCCGGACGGCGCTGCTTGTGAATCTGTTATTGGCGCACCATGTGGTTGGCGGAGGAGATCAAGGAGGCTCTGCTTCCTTTCAGTCCAGTTTCCAGATGACTGCCAACTACTCACACTCCTTCAAAGGCAGGCACGTGACCCATCTGCTGCGCATGCTCTGCCAGATGATTATTAGCTAGGAAACGATCCCCTCTATGTTACCCAGGTGTCGATCTAATCAAGCTCCACATGCCTAAGGTAAACACGTCGATGCCACGCAAACAACGACCTCCTGTTCAGTTTAATTAGAATAGCCCCACCCCTTTCTACTGCTAGCTTCTTGCAGCAGGGGCACTGCCTTTTCTTTCTCAAATTTGCAATTAACCTGATTTCTATTCTTGCTGCAAAAATACCTCTCTTAGACTGTTATATTATGTTTGGGCACCGATTCTATCGGTTGCTATTTCTTATTATCATCATTTTCTCCACGACAAGGAAACACTGATATCATTTACTTTGCAGCCTTTTTACCACTTTGTGATGAGTAGGAATCTTTACCATTCTAAAGGTTAACAGTTGTTAGTTACTACCAGTGACCAGAATATGTCCAGGTAACTTTTCAAGTTCACTGAAAATGTTTCCAAAAAGTCACACAGCTGCAAACGTACATAACATTCTGAGGGCATCAGAGTATAGTATTTACATATGGTGTGTGTTGCCACGAATCTTGAGTCCTATCCAACAACAGTACTTGTTAACCTGGAAAGGAATTATTTAACTAGAGCTGTGTACACGTGTGAACAAAAAACATTTATTTTTTTATTTTTTGCCCCTTTGGTTGAAATAGTCCTGTTTTAAGGATCATATCTGGCATTTAGCTTGTTATGATCCGATAATTCTCCAATAATTGTCCAGGAGCACTCCGCTGTGTTATAGTTTGTAAAAATAATATTTCCTAATCTTGTTTACGGTGTATCGCTTGATCAGCTGTGGTAATAAGCAATTACTTGGTCAGGTCACTGTCCGTTTAGCTGCGGGGCTGATTTGATGTCATTTCTGGCCGTGTTTCTTGAACGAATGTAATTTACTTGTCTGCCGATCGCAACTAGATTTATGCATTAATACTGTCGTTGATATATAGTATTTTCACAGTGTTTATGGTCTGAAAATTCGGCATACTGACCTGCAGGCCAACTCTACTTTTCCTCTAACATCAAAGACTCTAAACTCTTTCTGTGGCTAAGGTACTCTTATTATCTCTGAGATTGCTATGGCACATCATGTTAGCTCAGGGGCTGGCATTGTTTAACAACTAGCTAGATAAACTCAGCTCCTCGGGAGTGTCAATAAAGTAGCAGTAGCAAACCTCCGAGAGATTGGAATACTAACGACAAGCACCTGTGCTGACGCTTAAAAGCAACTCAACATAGCCTTTTTGTTTGTGTCCTTTATGCCCTTTTCTGAACGTTTGGTCCCTGCTGGAGTAAACAGCAATCACCATTGGAAGAAGCATTGTCTCCTTGCTGGTGAGCTCCACACCGCACCATATGCTTGCTGCCTAGGCCTATTATTGTTGTTTCACTGTGGTTGCTTGCAGCTCGGCAATGGTCTTGTGTGGCTGGGTCTATGCCCAACTCAAACTCATGACTGTATTGCTTGGCCGTGAGTGCTCTAATGCTCAGATGCAGTTTAGTCATTCCATATCAATTCCAGGCAAGGGACACGCCGCAATAATTGGTGCATATGCAGCCATTGCAGTCGGCGCTAGGATTGGTGTCCCCGATCCCAGCGGCAGCACGCAACTTAGGAGTGCATGTCTCCACAAATTCTCCATGACGCATCTAGTACCGCTAGCTAAGAGCCTGGGAACCTCATCTCTGTCACCAAATCTTAATTATTCAGGCTGAAACCTAGTTTTATTTTCTTTCTTCAAAACAAATACTACGATAAATTCAATTGACACCGAGGGTGCGTCCCTTTTTGTATTTGTTTGATCAAGTCCAATGAGAAATTCATGTCCATCACCCCTACTGTAGATGCCTAGAAAAAGACATGTACATATCATTTAAATCATATAGGTACGGCACAGTCCACATCGACGCACCTTCTTAGTTTCTGTCACATATGCACGAGGCATCACTTAAGAGTTTGCTTTATTTCTTTTGGTTACATATTTATTTATGAAAGAAGTCTATTTTACTACCCTCTAGTATCTATGTAGTCCACTTAACCCCCTAAACTAATTTTTGGTTCATTTTACTCCCTCTAACTATTTAGATTGGTTCAATTTACTCCCTCATAAAATTTTTCTTTTTTGTATCTTTAGGTACGCATCATGTTTGAGTGTGAAATTTTGTGAGATTCAAGTTTAAAACATACCTTACGTTAGAAAAATGTTTAAAAAAAATTGTAAAAAAATTTGTATGTGAAAAGTATGCCATACAAATTCAAAAAAATATTTTTTTTTAATCAAGATAGGGTCAGGGGCGCGTCGGAACGATAGAATAATGCAAAAAAATATTTCAAAAAAAAATCTGAAACAATTTTTCTAGCATAGAGGATGATGTCATCTACCATCCTACAAAATTTAAGCTTCAAATATAACCTGTACAAAGAGAAACAAAAAAGTAAAAATTTACCAATCTAGATAGTTTGGGGTAGTAAATTGGACTAAAACTTAGTTTAGGGGGTTAAGTGGACTACATGAATACTTAAGAGTAGTAAAATAGACTTCTTCTTTTATTTATAGAACTCTGCTGATAAATGATAAGCAGGCCTTTATGGTTGCAACTCGTTGTTTTTTGCTCAAGCTTGGTCAAAACACGGGGTTCGTGCGTGGGTGGGGAACGTATGCTCAATTATAGTACTAGCTAGATCAGGAGTTAAGTGTTAAAACATTACCCTTGTTTTAAAATAAAAGAGTTTGTAAACACTAGCTACACGCAGCATTTGGAAAGGCTTGCGACTTTACTAGGGCATCTGGCTTAACATACACCACATCATCACGTAAAGCATAGATTGAACTGCAGTTCTCCTCACCTTTTCTAAAGGATATATATGTTGCTTTTCTCCTTGAGGACTAATATTGAACTTGTTCCATTGGTTCCTTGAACCATTCTTGATACATTTCCCATTGGTCTTTTTGCAAGCTGCTTTTTTGCTGCACAAACAGAGCAATGCAATACTATGGAACGGACCACTAATAATCTTGAACTGAATTGGGTGGCTTGCATGCGGAATTAGATTACTTTTTTGAGGAAAAAGAATCTGGCAGAACAAAATGGTTATGGCAACTGATGGGTCCTCGTCCATGGTTACATGATACGTACTCCTCCAGCGTTAGTTGCATGCATTTCTTTTTAATTTCTTATTATGCATGTCCAGATTATTCTTTCAAAGTGTATCCATGTATATGCATAACGTAGTGTCTATTCCTTTTTTATTTGTTTTGCTTGAGAAGAAGAATAGCATATATGCGAATCATTGGACATGCAGTGTGAAACTGCGGCCGGATGCGTATGGAGGATTAAGTAGAGATTTAGAAGGTCGGCGGACATGATGGGGTCTCACATGAGGGCTTTCACGCAGGCATCATGTTATCTTCCACTACAAACAAACATCACCCTCCCCTCGCAGTCCCTCTCTGTCTGCTTAATTATACCCTCTTCCCGCTCTCATCTCTCGTCCTCTCATGCTTGCTCTTGCTTACCTGGTTCCCAACACCCTTGCCTTTTCCACACCATCTTTTCATCCTCATACACGCGAAAATAATTATCATATTGTGTTTGCCTCTCTCTTTTTCTCCCTTGAAACTGCAGGCACTGACATGCAGGTCCATATACTTGATGCATATGTATCCCATCATGCCATGTAGCTCTCGTATACACAAGGGGTGAGGTAGTAGTTGAGAGGTGTGATGCAGGCTTGCTTTACTGGAGTGTAATGCTTGCTTTGCGTGGGGGCTTGTGTAGTGTGGACTGCATGGCCGGCCTGCGGTGAAGTGTGGGGCTCTTGCACTATATAAGCCAGAAGCTGAGTTGGTGGGAGGCATGCATACATGTCTTTGCTGCGCTTATGCATGCTTCCTATGATCCTATCTTCGATCCCTTAAAGCAACGGTAGGCCTTCCATTCCTTGGTACCACTCCTGAAGGTGTCGCTATCTCTCTAGCTTCAATTTCTCTCTCTCTCTCTGTAATCTTGTCATCTGGCTTCTTGCTTCACATCATCCTTGGGCCATAATCACCAAAGGGTTTCCTGTGGTAGGTGAGTTCCATTACTGTTTATCTCCCTTTCTTTCACGTCATTACTTATAACCTTAATATTCGTGGGCTTGTGTACTTGTCGTTTCTTTTACCTGTTCTCTAGACAGGCGCTTCTTTACCCGTCAACTCAATAAACAACCAGTGTATACTACCATCCTGCATATCTATTTGAAGATAAATGGTATGCTTCAGTTTTACTTTTAAACTCTTTGTTACTGTTGGACTAAATGCTTTGATGATCCTGAATGAAGAGCTCTCCTTTTTCCTGAAATAAGGAGAGTTAGACTTAGAGGTTTGCTTCGAATTTCACTACACAAACAATCTGAACCGTGCGGATAGGTGATCGTGCATGATACTCATCTGTCTCCGTAGTTCTTATAGAGATGCACATGTATTATGTTTTATGAAACGTGACTCTTAGTTTTCTTTCTTTGGCCTGTTCTGTTCATCATGTAGAGAAGTTCTTCCATGCATACCCCCTCTTTGATCTTCTCCATCTTTTTCTTTATGGCTCTTATACATCATAACTCTATACCTACTGTCATCTAAGAAGTTCGAATGAAACAAAGAAATTAATAATACAGACTGAAATCCATTGCCCATAAATTAGTCATGGGTTTCCTTTGTTTTTCCTGACAACACTAGTCCTGCATAATCAGAAAAAGAAAGAGGAGGAGGTGGAGCAGTTGATGAGTTATTCCAACGTACGGAATTGTTAAAAGCAATATATGAATGCATCTTTTTTTTGAGAATTACACAGTACAACGCAGACGCTCACAACACACACGCACACTCACTCCTATGAATAATGCATCTTCACATGTCAGCATGCACAGAAGAATCATGGCTCATCCTTCGGACCTCCTAGGGAGAATGATTAGTCATTCTTCAAATTCTGGCTCTATTACAATTGAATAAGTTTCATAGTATGATATTAGTATGGGATATTATTGATTCCCTTTAGTCCAGGTTATACATAGAATCCAATTTAGTAGGGCCCAACTCTGATATTGCTACTTCATTTTTGCGATAATTTGGTTTTGCTTTGATTCATAGAAATAAGTATTAGAAGGCCAGTTTTACGGTACCTCAAAATAAGAATCATCATATGGTACAAATATGAACATCTTCATAGCATATGACATGGCTTAATGTACCGAGAAAATCTGGGGAGAAATGTGTTCGCTAATAGCTGGTAAAAAATTTCTACAGGATAGATAGATCCTCCGCTTGTAAGTTTTGGTAATTCTTGACTCCATATTCAACATAGTTTCTCATAACAAAAACTAAATTTTCGTATTGCAGATGATGCTACTCATAGTACGTATCACATGACATAGTAAGACATCCTTTTTATTGTTCTAGAATTAATATTTTACCTTTTGCATCTTAGGCTCACTATGTAACAAAGAAAGTTGGGAACTTGTTGAAATACTATTTCACTCAAAGAAAATGATGGTGCCAAATGTACAAAGTAGAATCACATACAAATGTATAAATATCTGGATATGGTTGTATTTAAAAACAAGGAAATGCAACGAAAAAATAGGAAGATTACGGAACTTTTTCTGTCCCCAACTTTTCCCACATTTATTCGTTTACTTTCTTTTGGGGTAGTGACGTTTGATAGGACTTCGGCAATGCGTCGATCTTGTCATGGGAGGAAAGGAGAGAAAGGTCGCTTGTAAGGGCTAATTTGATTCGCAGATAGACCAACAACATCACATAACTTAAAGAGTGTCGCCTATTACAAATCATGATTCCTTGCTGAGAATATAAGTTCTCCATGAGCTTATTTCATATCCAATCTAGTGCAGTGATCAAGTATATTTAGTACAATATCCTGAAGCATGAAGTAGCACAATGATACACATCACAATATAGTCTTATTTACGCAGCATTATGTAGATCAAATTACGTAGCTGTCCAAATTTATATGATATGGTAATCATCATTATTGTGGCTCTTAAGATAATATATATATATATATGTATGTGGCAGTATGTTTGATGAAATTGCGTCTTCACTTCCATGGATCAACTTGGCTGCTGGATGTTGATGTCGATGC
This sequence comes from Eragrostis tef, assembly GCA_000970635.1. Classification (NCBI taxonomy): domain Eukaryota; kingdom Viridiplantae; phylum Streptophyta; class Magnoliopsida; order Poales; family Poaceae; genus Eragrostis; species Eragrostis tef. Next base: position 76,538 of record LAPY01001369.1, read on the forward strand.
ATAATCATTGCCCACCTCTTGCTTCTCACTGACCTGAAGAATGTCTCCTTCTTCAGTATAATCTGCACTCTTTGTTGCATCGTGACTAAGTTGAGATGCAACGAACTTGTCCAGAACTCTCCAGTCAGTGACTTGGTCGACTGCGTTCTCAATGAGCTGAACATGTTGGTGAGCATGGTGCACATTAGTTTGGTAGTCTGGTGAGACCAAAAGAGAATGAAAGGAAGGGCTCTCCAGATCTTGAGGAACGGTGCTGAAAGCATGATGAGTTGGCATTTGAAACTGCAGCTTCAGTTCCCTCTTATAGGTATTGTTCAGCATTTGGAGGTGTTGTTCTTGCAATTCCATGCTGTGGTGTGTCGGCATCCCACTCATGGGAGAGTTAAGGTCATGCATGAAGGATCCATCATCATCGACATACCAGCAAGATGCATCATGGTCTGATTCTCTTCGTGTTGTTGGTAGTCGCTTTTTGAACACCCTACATACTACCCATCCTTCTTCCTGAAAATAAAGATGAAACCTGTTTATGTTATTGATGAGGAGCACACGTGATAAACCAAAAAAAACGTTTTCTCGAACCTACGACATTGGGGGCAACATATTAGTAAGTGGCAGTGATAAAATGTAGAACGAACCTGTCAAAATTGAAATAATGCATGCATGGGTGCAATGATGTGTTTACTGCTGCTATAGAGTTTTTGGAAGATGCATATAGAGTTTTCCATTTTAGTATGTGACTAATTCACATAGTGCCCACCACAGAATAAAAAAAGCAAGATAATATAGGTATAAAATAAGGATAGTAGCTCTTGGCCTCAGGTAGTTCTATCTATAGGAAGAACAGTGAGAAGCAATATGCACGAGTAGAAAATATTATTCAAAATTAACGTTCTGTGAAATCTACCTGAGTGTATATGCATATGAATCGCATGATATGTATAGTTCAAACAAACCATTTTTAATTTCTTGTTTGTTCATGATATTTATGATCAGGAGAATAATTTGGTTCGGCAAGAACGGCGATCAGCACATGTAAGGCTATGAGGGATGTAATCAGTTTTATATGGAATGGATAATGGACTTTCCATTCGGAATTTTATGCATGATATACAGTGTCGTTTGGAACTCATTGTTTGTATTGTAATTTGAGTGAAAAGTCTATGTCACCGCGTGTGTATTTGTATTTATGAGAGACTTGGTCATCTGTTTAGTGGTTCTAGACAAATCAAACGAGCCAGTTGATGAATGAGATCAAGTAGTATATAGCGACTTGCCTGCGGAGGACCATTCTCATTGGTTTCCAGGCGGTACTCGTGCATGATCCAGTCAGACTTGTGTCCGTTCGGAGCCCTACCCTTGTAGTACACCAGCGTCTTCCTCATACCGACCAGCTGCCTCTGCTTGTTGGCATAGATCGGCTTGTCCCTTCCGGTGGCCTTCCAAAACCCAGCAGCGGTGGCCCTGTTCGTCCGTGTCCCGGTTGGGTATTTCTTATCCTTGTGGCTGAAGAAGTAGTATTCATTCTGTTCCTCCTCAGCAGGTCCTCCCAATCTGCATTTCTCTGCATAGCAATAGAGTATGAATGTAAAGAAAGAGAGAGAAAAATGAACGATATGTTAAGTACGGCTTGAGAGTTTCAGCTCGTGATCTCATCGATCCATAGGTATATATAGATGCTCCTGACCTTGGAGATCCCATGGCTCAATCTTGTAGAGATCGACATCTTTAATGACGTTGAGATCGATCCTTCTGGAGGCCACTTTCTTCCTGAGGTAGTAATCCACGAGCTCTTCATCGGTAGGGTGGAATCGAAAACCTGGAGGAACCAGTTGCTGCTGAGCTTGTGCATGCGTGCTGCTCATACCCATCTTATCGACAAGCTAGATCAACCTGGAGGAATCAAACTATTAAATAAATTAGATCGACTCATATACATACGGACAGATCAAGCTAGCTAGATGGCATCTATATCTGGTGCTTAGTTACTGTTCTGTCTGGGCGTGACGAATTCAATCATGGATGCATATGTATATCATCATAATCTTAACCCAGCTACAGGGACGCATGCGATAATGGAGGGATGAAAAGTAATACTCGAAGCAAGCATGATCATTTGCAGTAGTGACGCATGCACTAATTACCTCCATGCATGGCATGTGGTGTGGTGCTGAGCAGCTGAGCGTCACTACTCATTGCCCTTTGTGGAATGTTACCCCTGCCGCTGCTAGTGAATACTTCATTCTCATCATCATGCATGTCCAGGCACAGGCAGGCCCTCTCTAGCTAGTCTCGCTCTAGTGCAGGCAGCTGCTAGCTGGCCTCTCTGTGTATATATGTGTAGCACATATTATTGTGTATTTCAATTCTCCCGGCCCATTGGGGTCTCCTTTTAAAGTGACACTCACACGTTGCCTCTCTCTATGATCACATGTGCTGGCTGGTGATATATCTATGTACGCGTTGGTTTTTTGGTCAATCGATGATTAATAATCTGGACTACTTCATGTACCTACGATTGATTAACACACAAAAACAAGCATGATCACGGGCATGGTGAAAGTTACATGCATGATTACTTCAGAAGCATTCCAGCAATCAGAGTTGGATTAACCGATGCGTTTGGACTAGTACACATACATGGTTATCCTTTTCAGGAGAAGATATGTACATCTGGCAGGAGTCTAGTTCCTTGCATTGTTTTACAATTAGATTTGCATACGGTTTGAAACATCGTCATTCGTTAGTATAAGAACACGATTGGGAGGGGGAAATTCGGGGGGAAAGAATGAAATGGAAAGTCGACAAAATTATCACAGTGAATTAAAAGAAATTTTTACAACAGCGACCACATAGGCAAAGTTTTTTTTCATAAGAAAGAAACAAAGGCTTGTAATTTGACGTTTTTTTGTATCCAAGTTAACAAGGACAAATATATGTATAAAAATGTATGCACCTATATCTACATGTAAATTATATATACTGGCTAAAATACACTAATCATGCAGTCCAATCTGTTACCTTCGAAGATGAAATCATTTCCATACTTCATGCATGTTGTAAACACATTTTTACTTTATGTGTGTGGTTGCAAGAAAAATTATTTAACTAAATATTACTAGGTGGGTACTAAATCTGATATTAGATTTTTATTGGATAAAAGGATGTAGAGGCCAAAGTGGAAAATGATTGATATGAAGTATAATGTTGCATTATTGTATATAATTTTTGTATGTGTATATCAACGTGTCAATCAGCCCAAAACGATGCATATTGGTATATGTGTTTAGCACGTATTATTTGTGGAATTGGATCATGCAGTAGTTATAGCTAGCTTTCTTCTGCGTTCAAGAACATCAGTTTCGTCTGATAGTAAAACGGAAAATCCTCTAGATAGAATCCTAGAGAGAGAGAGAGAGAGAGAGAGAGAGATGTATACCGCTCGGTGATCTTAGTTCGAATCCGAATCAGTGAGATTTGATGAAATCTTGTAGAAGTCCAGAGATCTAGCTAGGTAGCAGCTATAGTAGAGCCAGGAGACAGCAATAAAACTTTTTCTCTTCTCCCTGTCTTGGTTGCTAGCTCTGAGTGTATTCTCTCCCTCCTCTCTCTAGGTCATTATCTGGTTCAGATCCCGAGAAGAGTGTCACATATATTCACGTACAAGAACAAAACATCAGAAAGTAGGAGCACAGCATGAAAACTTCTAAATTAGGTTCAACTAAACTCACGGTAGCATCAGATACACCTACCTTCCCAGAGAACCCGCGTTAAACATGATCAGCTGCATGAGTCATGCATGCAAGTTCTTGGCTAACTAGCTACTTGGTCCTCTTCCTCCTCCTGGTCGCAAGCAGAGAGAGGAGAGGAGAGGAGAGAGAGGGAGAGAGGGGATGGCTAGCGTGCGGAAAACGGCTGGGAACGGGAACGGGGTTGATGATCAAATGCAGAACGGGATTGATGGAAAAAGGAAACCAAGTGGAGTTAAAGAAACGGCGCCGAATCTATGGCCGCCGTGAATATCAAAGGCATCTATCGATCGAGCAGAGATGAGGAAGAGGAACAGGAGGAGAAGCTAGGGTGAAAGGAGAAGAGAGAAGCAGCTAGCGAGATGGAGAGGTGCGGTGGAGGCCGCGGGGGAGGAGACGTAGAAGAACAGCGACCTTTGCCGTGGGACCCGCACACGCAAAAGGGAACCCGGCCCGACCAGCACCAAACAAATCCCCCGTCCATTGCCTCGCGCCATCATTCCTTGCCTTTTTTTCGTCCCTTTTCTTCCTTCTTTTTTTCCTAAAAGAATATCTGTCTTACTCCTTGTCAGTTACTACTAGTTTTTACTCTCAAAGTCATCAATGGCAGAAGAACAGGTGAGTTTGAGTATATTTAAATTTGGATTCACGTCCATAGCGAGAAACCTGTGGTGACTTCGTCAATCTAATCAACAAACTCATTCTCTTAATTAGGAGGTGTGCGCGCGCGTGTTTATAAGGATGAGTGTGTTTATTGATCATTTACGCTCAATTATAGGCCACTTACGAAAAATGAGGTTGTGTAGGCATTTTGGTTCATTTTCACGGTATCAACCCATATGGGTCGTTCGAGTCCCTCCATGCGCATTTACAGTTAGTTGTTCTTTCATTGATAAGCGACTTATACCAGTCCATGAGGAGGTGTTTTTTATGACTTCCATCAAGCTTAGTAAGTTAACATATGCCTGCTCAGTCTCTCGTAGATATTCATAATAGTAGGATGTATCCGACCGTAATATGTGTTTGCTAAAAAGAAATCCACTTAATTTTAGTTAATCTGTAGCATTCTCTGTTGAAAATATTTTCATAAGAAGCTTAATCAATTAAGTAATTTGAGCCTTTTTTCTGAACCCATTCCTTTATTTCGAAATTCCCAAAAAAAAATCTATTCAGGAACAAGAAACTCAAGTGTGTGTAAGGACCAAAAGCATTGAGTTCGGACACTACATTTTTAGTGATATTATTGCATATATATAAACTTCTAATCCATGCACTACAGGCTGCTCAATTTAGTTTTCTCGAAAAGTTTTGGATGAACCAGGTAGTGACTTAGCCAGTTCCATTCTAATGAAAGGATTGGAGCATTTACCTGTTGTCACAGTCAAAGTGTTTAGGTTTCAATCGGTTTGCATCTTCTTGACTCGCCAGTGCTATTCTAGGGTTTTGGCTCTCCAGTTTGGAAAGTGCAAGTATGAAAAGAATTTGGAGGAATGTATATGGTAGGATACTTCAGTTTAGTTTTGACGTGACCGTGTTTCCTGTCTAGTGTAAAGGTGTTTAGGTAGGTACCTCGGAGATGTAAGAGAAACCAAAAGGCAGTCCTGGCAAGATAATGACATATATGATGGGGTGTTCTGAACGCCGAAAGAGATGGTTTTACTATGAGTTAGTTTATACATATTCCACCATAGTTCTTTTCTTCAGAGGATCTCTCTATATGTGTGGTTTGAGTGGATCTATTTAGTTATGATTGTTATCTTGATAGTATTAATTTTTCTTCATTTCTCTTCATGTCACCAGTATCTCTAAGTAGTTCATTTAATTAATAATAGATTTAAGCATTCTTCAGACTAAAGACTGAACACAGGTTATCACTTATTGCTAGGTAGATGATGAAAAGATCGTATCGAGTGAGCAATCTGTGTGATAATGACATATGGGCGTTCTTTGGTCGTCAGCGCGTAAGTATGTGGAAAACGCTCCACCGGAGCAGTTCTTTAGAAAATAAGAATGTGGTGTGTGGGTGAAGCTTAGGAACAGTGGAGATAAATTATATTGCGTTGTCCCTAGTTGCTGTGGCATGATTAGGGCCCATGTGTCATGTATCATACGGAGTGGCACTCCTGCCAGTGCATTAGGGGCGCATTATGTAGATATAGATAGATAGATAGATAAGAAAGGAGATGAAAGGACAAGATCACATAGGCATCATATTTTTCTCTTTTTATTTGGAAAGAATTAGTCTAATCTTGTTATCAGGAGCTGAAATGAAGCTTGTTATTGGAGTCCCTCTCGGAATGGATTGATATGATTGAGTACGCAGTGGAGCATAGCTAGTAGAGATCTTAGAGATCTGGATCATCAAAGAGATACACAGTGGAGCAAATTCAGCTTTCCATGAAAAGGCTAATAAATTTTAGAGGCAAAGTAGGAAAGAAAAGGCGGAGAGGTGTGTGGGAGAAGAGAAGAGAATAGAGCCTTGGCTTTTGTTAAAAAGATGGCAGGCCTGCCGGCTGATGGGTATAGTTTTTTCCATGCACGCATCCACCCGTTTCCCCTGCACTCTGAATTGAAGAAATAGGGCCGGGCGAGCATGCCGCGGGCGTGCAGGCGTGAGCTTCAACCGATCATTAGCCTCACCTCACTCCGCCCGGAAATCCATCCATTCTTCCTTTTTATTCCATCCATTCGTTTCTTCCTGCCTCGTTCATCCTGTACTCCCTTTAGGGCTTGTTTTGATTCAAGAATTTTTTTTTCTTTCCTGCATTTTTTTTTAAAGATTGAACTGTTTCCTGTAAAATTTCTGCTGTGAAATTACTGCATTCCAAAGAAGGCTTGGGCTTTTTCCACTGTTGGGCCTTTTTTTCTATCAGATTCTACATGCACATACACATACTGCATGTCTGGCCCGTCGCGCAGACACGGAGCTCTCGACCCTTTCAAAACAGTGGAATTAACTAACGTCTTTTACCTCGTGGATCATCGAATTTTAGGGTCAGATTCAACGTACTGAAAGTTGAACTTGTCTTGGTCCGAGACCCGTCCTGCATGTCTGTCCACACCCCTAAGCTGCGTGCGACCCATCCAATCTCATCAACAAACGAGCGGATCCTCCGTATCAATGTCCATTCCATATATCAGTCAGTAAACATATCATCTGGAATGTTGAGCTCTGAATATGTTTGGCTTGGACCCCGAACTACTTCTGCAGCAAAGCAAAATAAACAGGTTATGATGGAGATCCAGCGTATTCCGAATACTCGGTCATCAAGCATTCGTGGTAAACAGGAAGAAAGTCACACCGCGTCCATCGATGACGAGTCAATGCCGCACTAACTTTAACACCTGGCAGCATGAGAAAAGTCTAAGGCAAATATGGCCGCTACACGCCTGGCGATACACATCAACGCGGTTCTCTGCAGCCTCTTTAAACCAAGAAATCACTAAATTAACATCACTTGAACACAAGACTTTTGCTTGCAAATTCCAATGGCATGGCTACAATCAAATATCCAACTCTCCACAAATAGCTTACCTAGCTAGCTGAATGGAACGGGGAAACAAAACTATCCGATCTGATCTCAGGCAGCACAGCACCTCTTGCTTGCGTGTGCCGACTGCCAAACTAGCTCAATGCAATGAGGCACTATTACAATTCTGTTAAATTCCGACAACTTGTCGAACATGCACGATTCACATGGATTTCCACACGAATGACCAATGAAACCTACAATTGGACCTACTCCAATTCTGTTAAACTCCTAACGCCCAAACAAGCCAGCAATTGTCTTTTTATTGGATGAATGCCAGCGCTAATAAGACCAAAACTGCAACCAAATAGCCATTCAGTTTTGCTGCAAAGGTGGATGAACTTGACGAACCATGAGGTTTTTGGGCCCTGCAAAATAACATCAGTTGAACCATTAAACATTGCTCATAATTAGCAGGATATACGTAAGGACCTCTATCTAGAGCACATACTTCTGTTTATCCTTGAGAAGTCCACAGTAGAGCATGTTGTCTGGAGCCACCATCTCAGTAACATTATAGCCACCAGCTGGATCCACAACCCTGATGTATGTTTCCTGACCAAGATACCAAGTGTCCAGATTTTCTGTGCGTACGTTCCAAACACCAGGGCTGTCCAGGGACAACATGACAGCAGTCCATGCTCCAGGAAACACCTGCAGTAAAACAATCGTATAACACTAAATTAACAACTGCAGGATGCAACACTTTCAGCATAAATGTGCCTCTTCAATCTTCAATTCTTAATCGTTAACGAGTAGTAACATAATTGTATCGACCAACCCAAAGAAAATATTACAGAGCGTGGGAACATTTCGACAAATGAAAGTATCCTGAACACAATAGGACTTCGCATAGAGAAAATTAGTTACCTGAGTGGTGCAACGAGAAACACCATCCCACTTGTTGTAAGTACCACGGCTGTTCTCAGTCCATTCACCATAGTCCATTCTGTTGGCAATATACAAATCATTCAGTATACAGAGTGTTTGCTGATTGCCAGCAAAATAGAAATGGCAATTGGAATATAGACTCACCCTACAACCCAAAATGCATATCCATCAATATGGTAGGTCTGGACTTTCGTATCATTGTTCTGAAATACAATTTCCAAAAAGTCCTTGTATGTTGCGTTAATGACAGAAGCTTTTACCACTGGTGGTCCATCAATTGGCATTGTAGGGAAGTCAAGTGTGTAGACTCCTTTCTTGTCATAGAGATCTGCCAACCTCAGAGGAGTGTCGGGTGGTGAATAAGAGATACCACTCAGTGTAGTCCGTTTTTTCCCGTTGATGGTAACAGGTGGTTCATTCCTGAGCTTGTAAACCTGGCTGACATTGATAGAGCCATAGTGAAATGAACCTTGAGGATTTGGGCGAGCAGCGCCAGTGCTCACGTTCATCCTGAAAACATAAAACGAGGTGTTATATTAGGATTTAGGAAACATATGGATACATACATAGGGGAAAATAGAAATAAATGGAGACTATAAACATATGGAAAACCGGAATAGTAGAAAATCTTGATAATGGAATATCTGGGCAGAAAAACTACCAAGTGAGTACATTGTGGAAAAATGGTTGATTCATGAAGAAAGAATGCATGTATTTATTCAAAAGAGATCTCCTCATTCAGAGTTAGAACAAAAATTATATTTGGACAAAATTTCTTGCATACTGAAATCTGACTAAACTAAATGTACATAAACTACATTTATGGGAGGGAGCTGAAAGGCCATGGAAAGACAAGGGAACTACACGCATAGTTAGGTGTAGCAAAGAAATGTGGTCATCAAAATACTGTCTGACTCAAAAAAAAAATCGCCGCATATCTGGCTCAGAAGACTATGAAAAATATCGGCACATAATGGGTCAGCTTCTAAAACCCATGCTTTGCGCAACCAAAAGGGGGAAAAAAACTGGTGGTCCACTGGTCATTTGGGCAGTCAGTGACAAAGAAGAATGGGTTATTTCATACAAACCTGATCGAGCGTGCCTGGTTCATTGAGAAGGTTTTGTCATACTCATCGTTTGGTGGATCAGGAAGAGGACCAGATGCTTTTCCCTTCGAATTAGAATACTGCAAGATTGCAACACCAGTAACTCTGGCCCACACTGATTCATTAACAAACCTAGGGCTGGCCACAATGTAATAGTCACTGCTTGCATTCTGATCCATGGTGACCAAAAATGAGTATGACTGCCCCACATGGATGTCCAGATTCGTGAAATTCTGCTTCATTGTGTATGAGCCCTCTGTCTCAACAATGGCCAGGTTGTGGTTCTGAATCCGGAAGTTCAAGCTCGTAGATACACCAACATTGTGAACACGGAAACGATATGTTTTCCCTATTGCATAGTTGAAGATGTCAGTTACAAGACTATGACAATAAACAAAAGAAATCAGCTTGGAGAAAATTTTGAGTTGGAATAATCATGAAAGTGGCAATGACTCATCACCCTCATTGCTCAACATCTCAGTGGAAACCTACTATGTGAATGATGGTAATACTAAAAAGTCAGAATTCGGGCAGCAACAGCAGAAAGATTAAATTTTAGGAACAACTTTGTGTTGCCATGATCAAGGATTAGTTTAGCATATGTGTGTGACAAAAGGAATACATAATTAGTGGTAAAGTCTATAATGCTGAGAATGAGAGAAGTATGCAATACCTGGCTCAACTTTGATGGTCTCGTACTCAATGCCGTCAGGGACGAGGGAGTCGTTGTACCTATATGGCCCCTTGCCATTCATCAAAACTCCATCAGGCATCCCGAGCTCCTTTCCATCATCGAGCATCTTCCTCAGGTCCTACACAAGGAAAACACAAATCACCACGGGTCCATGATTACTGGAAAAACTATGTGACGCATCCTGCAATAAATCGTCTGGTTTTGTTTCCCTACCGTGTGGTTCTTCTTGTACCAGTCGCCAATGAACAAGGTGATATCTCCATCTGGGGTGTCGAACGGGACTGAGATCACAGCCCGGTTGTTGACAGTGATACCTCCGAAACCACCAGCGGCACGCTGCATGCTAAGGGGTGGGAAGTAGAAGAAGCTCCCAATCTGGTCCTTGACCTGGAAATTGTAGGTCCAGTTCCAACCTGGTGGTAAGGGGCAGGTCGTGCCAAGAACCCCATCCTGCCAGCAATTCTTTCTCTGCTGGATACCATCCCTGGTTGAATGAAGAAGCCAGTCATCACGTTTGTGAATTGTGAGTATAAAAGGGGCCCCATATCATAAGAGCCTTTCAGGATGGAACGAAGAGACTGACCAAGTGATGAGCAGTGGCTCATCCAAGCTGTTGAGCACATTGACGACCACATTGTAGTTGGTGGTGACATTTATGACCGGGCCCGGGAACTGCTTGTTGATTGCGATTACCTGAAACAAGAAAGTGTTAGGGACAGACGTATAGCAGCAAGCATAGAGGTATTGGCAATGTAAGATTAGATCGGGTAGCATCTGCGAGCAGAAGGATGGAATGGAGGAGATCTGAATGGATTGCCTACTAAAACTACTAGAGCACAAGAGGAGTTAGTGGGTTAAATCTGCTAAGAGTGGGAAACTTGGGCCGCGGGATGGAAATTCGCTTGAACTGCCCGCCCGGGGTTCAAATGTTCGTGTCTAAAAAGAATAAAGAAAGGGGGCTGGCAGTTACTGCTAACATTTCAGAGCGAGAACGCAAATCCCAAATCCTGACAATGAGCGAAGTCCCCGGAACCCATCCGAGCCAGTTTCAAATGCGCGATAAAAATGAAATCTTGAAGCTACGCGGCGGAAGAGCAAACTCTGAGCGCAGAGAGGAGGGATTGAGGAGCGAATCTTTCGGTAATGAAATGGTCCCGACGAGGAAATCCAATCTCGACGAGAATAGTAGGGATGCATAGTAGGGGTGAAAAATCAAATCTTTGTGACGGTAGAGCGCGCAATGAGAAGCGACATCTAAGATTTGAGTGCCGATTTGCAGAGAAGGAGATGCAGAGTCGAAAGAGAGCATGGACGGACCTTCTGGGGCACGCCGAGCGGGGACGCGGTGATATAGGAGACGTCCCAGTCGAAGAAGGCGTAGGGGTCGGCGGCGAGCGCGGTGCCGGCGAGGAAGGCAAGGGCGGCGAGGAGCGCCGCCACCGGCGCCATTGCTGCTTGCTCTCTTGGGGATTTGCTTCTGGTTTTTTGGTCAGTCTTCACTGTGGATGTGTCGGGGAGTGCGTGACTAGTGTGAAGAGAGAAGCAAGCAACGGGAAGGAGGCAGGCGGAGGGGGTTTGGAATGGCGTTGGCGGCTGGGTTTTTGAGCAGAGCAGCGACCCCTTTTTTCCCGGTGGGCTGCTCTGCTGCTTGCTAGTGGGGACAGTTCACACGGAGACCCAGCCAGCCGTGATGGAGGAAGGGGCTCTTTCACAACACAAGTTGCTCTTGATTGGTGGGTGCACGCGACTACAGCTGTACCGGCACAGGCACCCGGCCGTCTTCCCTTCTTGACTGCTGTGCGAGACCAGACGAGACGAGATCCAAGGAAGACGACGACACCGATTGCATTTTCATCCACACATCTCTCTCCTTCGAATGATGCACAGAAATACAAGTTCCTTCCTCGAGGCACCTTGGAATATTTACGATCATCAAAATTCAGACGTATGCACAGAAATTCCTTCCTTCCTCGAGGCGCCGTGCAGGGTGATGAAATGAAATACTACTATCTACTCCATTGGTCAGGTGATAAAGCAAAGGATATGGGCGGCTCGCCTTTCCAGGGAACGGAACGGATGGATGATCGAGGAGACAGTTGCTATGCTCCTCCATTGCTCATCCATCCATCTCATTCTCATGATCTCATCCCCTCTAGGAGTAGTCCTCTTGTTGACGCCGCGAAGCGAAAGAAAAAAAAAAAGGAGCAAATTTTAAGGCGCACGGCACGGTGCGATCGAAACCCGTGTAAACTTCGGATTTGTTGCTTGCTTTCGCGTTCCCGTTTCTACGGCCCGGCTTTTGGGTTTCTTTTCTCTCGTTGTCGCGCGCGCCACCACACTGTCATCGAGCAGAGTTGGATTCAAATCATTTTCAACTAACCAATGTCATGTCACGTCAAGAGAAATCAGGCCCGCTAATCCGCCTCGTCACACGGAGACAGAAATGGAAGCCGGCCCCTAGCTGTCTCACTGCTTCTTACTGGACAGAGGATTAGTCGGACAAGTCAATTCTGTTTAACACGGAATACTCCTACCCATCAGCGCTCCCTTGATCACAAATCGATCACCATGACAGTGATTGCCACCTGCAATATGGGATGCACTCCATTTCTGAGAAAACAGGGGCACATGGGATGCATCATGGACGCAGCCTGCCTGCATATTATTGCAATGCAATGTACTACTCCTGCTACTCATGCTCAACGAGAGAGAGAGAGAGAGAGAGAGAGAGAGAATCTACTGATGGTCGTCGTATCTCCTGAAGATGATAGTGAAGAGATCACACCGACCAAATAAAGAAGGAAGAAGGAACATGGGTTAAGTAAGGTACCGTACGTGGGTGGAGCAAAAGTCAGAGCTGAAGAATTACACACATGCTGAATGTTTTTCTTTAGACGGTCGGGGGGGGGGGGGGGAAGATAATTGGTGGCTTAGCAAGCTAAGCAAAGTTTACAAGATTTTCAGCCGTACATGAAAGGTTTTTACATAGGTGAGAAGGATTGACACCATTTTTCGACTACCCAGTGCTCATTCCTGGGCAATCGACATCGCCAAAGAAGAGCAGCTTCCTTGCAGTCATGGAGGAGACGTGAGATAGAAGGATCAGCAGACCTGAACACAATCTCGTGGCGGTGCTTCCAGAGTTGCCAGCAGCAGAGTAAGATGTAGCACTCGTAGTGAGCTGATGGGATTTCTTTGATTTCTGACAGAGGAGTTCAGAGGCGGGTTGCATCTGATCGTTGCCCAGAAGGAGCGGGAGAAAGGGCAGTCAAAAATCAGGTGGTCAGCAGTTTCTTCCCCGGAGTTGCACACCTCACAAGTGGTGTCATCAACAATTGTCTTCTTGAGCAGGTTTGTTTTGCATTGTATTCTTTCCTGTACCAGCAGCCAGCCGAAGAACTGCACTCGTGGAGGTGCACGGTTCTGCCATACGAAATGGAAGAACTCACATGGTGGCATTGGTGAGCAGTTTGTAGATGGGGGCGGATTTCAGGTTGTCTTCGTAGTCTAGCAGAGGGCTGCAGCGTGCATCACCTTCGCTGTTGAGTTCAGTGGTTGCCAGAATTTCAGTCAGTTCAGCTAATTCTTGTGCAGCAATTCTTGTACCAGATGTGTGCATAGGCCTGTGGTGATGATGCAGTGGACGGAGGCTTCTTGTTTGGTGCAGTGACTGTAGAGGGCGGCGTACGTGTCGCAGAGTTTGCCGCTCGGCAGCCCTGAGTCCTCCCAGAATGAGGTTGTGCGACC
>LAPY01001369.1:91686-105111 GCA_000970635.1 Eragrostis tef
CAGCCATGAGTCCTCCCAGAATGAGGTTGTGCGCCCCGTCTCCAACCTTGACAGTGGTGATGTCGCGGTTCCGTTCCTCCTGTGGGCTACAAGTGGCCGATTATGGGCTCAACCTGACCTTTCATTTTTGGTGGATCGGGCTCAAGATGAACTTTTTTTGTCGTAAGTGGAGGAGTCAATTAAGCATGTGGTGGACGACGAGGTTGGTGGTGGCCTTGACGGCTGCGGCGGTGGCGTTGTTGAAGAGGTAGACCCCGGCGGCGGCGTAGATGGCCTCCGTGGGGTAGACGCGACGGCCCCCTTTTGAACATGAACGGCGGCCGGGACGAACTTGTAATTGTATGTGGCAGAAAGAAATGCGCGCGGTGATCCCTGTCCCCCCCCTGGATTGGAGACGTAGAAGTAGACGGCCGTCTGCTCGTGGCACGCCCCTGGTGAGCCCGAAGGGGCCCAGCGCGCCACGCCCCGCCGCCCGTGCTGCACTTGTACTCCAAGCCAGCAGCTGCCTGATTGATGTGGAAGTCTGCGACGATGTCGAGCTGGGTGGCGCGGTGGAGGTTGAGCGGGAGCACGGCGCCCGGTTGGATGGCGATGCCGCTGAGGTCGGTGGAGTTTGGCGCGCAGCGTCTCCACCACCGGCCACTGGATCATTTGGCCTTTGCGTCGTACCTCCCCAGCGCGTAGTAGTACCATCCATCATCTCTATAGACATATAACACAATTACCGTCAGAGAAAAAAAAAACGAGAGATAAGATCAGCATCTACATTTGAATGTCATGTGACATGTGACAAATCACATGTTTGTACAATGCAATGTGCAATGTTATTTAGAACCTACTAGACGAACCGCCACTACAAATGCCATCTGTAGCGGCAGTGCAAACCTAGCTATTTATAGCAGTGGCGGTTGACTGACTTCAACGGATCGCCACTACAAATCCATTTGCAGCGGCCAACATCGCTAGGAAGAGTCCCTACCGAGTCAAAAGACCTACCACTATAGTGCACTGTTGTAGTTGTGAATGTTTACTCTTCCTGGTAGAAGCATTCAACGGATTTCCAGGTAAGCTAGTTGTCTAAAATTAGAACCTTACACCAACCGTGATGATGCTAGACTCCATTGCTACGAACAGTCCTCTGCGACCTGCGTGTCCAATCCTCTGCGACTCCATTGTTCACTTAAACAGACTAGTAGCAACATCCTAGCGCCCGTGTGTATATCTTCTTCTTCCTTTTTTTTTTTGGATTATGTGTGTATCCTCTTCTAGTATAGAGCCAAAACGAGCGAGGGAGTTAATTTTGTAATAAAGAAGTGCAATAATGAACGGGAGTGCAAATAAACGATGGTTGCTTTCAGTATCTCTCCTAAACAAACCGGAGCAGATTCTTCCAAATACTCTTGTGCATGCAGAGAGTAGCAAACAGCATGACTCATGAGAGAGAGAGTGTTAGAGATATGTTGTATATTTGGCTGGATTCTGACTTGCTGTACAAGCTGCGGTCTCTCCGCTGTATAAATATACATGCCCAGGCAACGATTGCCGTGAGGCGCTTCCCGTATTTCCACATGGTATAGAGCAGGTTTTTATCTCCCACCCTTCCGCTGCCCTCTCTACCTCTCGAAACCCTAAGCGCCGCCACCCCCAGCCTCGACGATGAGCGGCACCGACGCTGCCTCCTCCCCTGCCCTCTCCAATTCGTCCTCCTCTGCCCTCTCCATGTCGACCAGTGCTCCGGTGATGGCGCTCTCGCCGTTCTGCACCGTGGCCGCTGCGGCTCACGTCCCCGTCAAGCTGGCAACTTCTCAACCCCAAATTCACCAAGTGGTCGTCCTTCTTCCTCGCCATGTGCGGCAATTTCGGCTTGCTGGCGCACATCGACGGCACTGCTGATCCTCGCCCCCAATGACCCCCAATGGCTCCAAGCGGACCGCGCCGTCAAGAGTTGGCTCCTCACGACGGTTGCTGATGACGTCCTCGACCTCGCCACCGAGCCCGGGCAGAACTCGCGCGCCCTCTACACCAAGATTGAGTCCCTGTTCAACGAGAACAAGGACTCCCGCACCGTCTTCCTAAGCCACGAGTTCTCCACCATGATCCAGGGCGATCTGTCCATCAACAACTACTGCCAGAAGATGAAGGTTGTCGCCGATTCCTTGCGCGACGTCGGCCATCCGGTCTCCAACCCTCAGCTGGTCCTCAACCTGCTTCGCGGCCTCAACCCGCGATTCTCCAGTACCGCGGACGACATCGCCAACACCTCTCCACTTCCTCCCTTCCACAAGGCGCGCTCCATGCTGGAGCTCAAAGAGTCACGTCTTGCCAACGAGACTAAGGTGGCTTCTGCGACTGCCCTCGCCGCCACAGCGGCCTCTTCCCCATCCTGCGGCCCCGGTGGGTGTCGCTCCGCGACGCCGTCTCCCTCGCCAACGCCCCCGACGCCGCCGTCTTCCCAACCGCCCCTTCAACAACAACCGCCGCAACGGGGGCAGGTGGCGCGGCGGCAAGAACAACTACGGGACTCCACGTCCTCAAGATGCCGGTGCTCCTCTTCCGATCGGGCCTTGGGTCTGCTTCAACCCTTATGCCCTGCCCGGCGCTTCGCAGCAGCGCCCCTCGGCTCCAAGCGTCCTTGGACCCTACCCGCAGGCCAGCACCGCCTTTGCACCACCACCATTCTCCAGCAACACGCCGCAGTCCTCCAACACCGCGCCGCAGTGGGACCAAGCCTCGCTGATTGCGGCCATGAACCAGCTCGCCTTGTCTGGCGCTTGGGTAGCTGACTCCGGTGCTTCATCCCATATGGCCTCTAATGAAGGTATTCTTCTCTTCCGCCTACCCCCCTCTCATTGTCTAGTCACGGTCGGCAATGGTGCTCGTCTCCCTGTTACCGCCCGTGGCCACTCCGTCCTCGCCTCTCCTTCATCCAACTTTGCATTGAACAATGTTTTAATTGTCCCGTCACTAGTTCGTAATCTTCTTTCAGTTCGACAGTTTACACGTGACAATCTTTGTTCTATGGAATTTGACCCTTTTGGTTTTTCTATTAAGGACCTCCGCACCCGGCGCACCATCCTTCGCTGCAATAGTGACGGTGACCTCTACACCTTCTCGCTGACCGCCGTCCAGTCCGCTGTTGCCCATGCAAACATCGCCGTCTCTTCATCACTTTGGCATGCCCGCCTTGGCCATCCTAGTCCAGCTGTTCTATCAGCCTTGAATAAATTGTCGCTCCTCAAATGTAATACTCAAGCTAGTACACTCTGCCATTCTTGTCAGTTAGGAAAACATGTGCGTTTGCCATTTTCTAGTTCTACCTCGCACACCACTGCGCCTTTTGAGTTAGTTCATTGTGATGTTTGGACCTCTCCAATTTGTAGCACCTCGGGTTATCTTTATTATCTAGTTCTCTTGGATGATTTCACTCATTTTTGTTGGACGTTCCCCATTAAAAAGAAATCCGATGTCTACAATCACATTGTTTCCTTCTGCAATTTTGTTAACGCTCAGTTTAATCTAAATGTTAAAACCATCCAGGCGGATAATGGAACTGAGTTTGTTAATAATGCTCTCTCCTTGTTCTTTTCCTCTCATGGCATCATTCTTCGTCTCTCTTGTCCCTATACCTCTCCTCAAAACGGCAAGGCAGAACGTGTCATCCGTACCTTAAACAATGCTATTCGTACTTTACTCATTCACGCTCACATGCCTAGCCATTATTGGGCCGAAGCCTTAGCAACAGCCACACACCTTCAAAATCTACGCCCCTCTACTGCTATAGGCAACTTCGTTCCTTATGCGCTCCTATTCCGACGCCCCCCATCCTATGATCACTTGCGCGTTTTTGGGTGCTTGTGCTATCCTAATCTTTCCGCCACCGCTCCCCACAAACTAGCACCTCGTTCCGCCGCATGTGTTTTCATTGGTTATCCCAGCTCGCACAAAGGCTATCGATGTCTTAACATCTCTACTCGTCAGGTTATTATCTCACGTCATGTGATTTTTGATGAGAATACTTTCCCATTTGCCTCCTGTTCTACGCCTCCTTCTCCCGAGTCGTTCGATTTTCTTCTCGACGATACTGACATGCAGGTGCCTCTCATGATTTCTCTGGGAACTACTGCGCACGCTCCATCCACCCCGGGTGTTGAGCAAGCGCCTACTTCACCTGCGGCTGCTCCGTCTTCTACAGACGTTGAGAACCGCGGTCTTGGCTCGTCGGGTGGTCCAGCCTTATCACCTCACCACCCGGCGGCTGCACCACCGGGCGGGTCGTGCCCTTCGACTGCACCGGTCCCGACGCCTCCAAGCCCCGCGACGCAGTGTGCCTCTGGACTGCGTGTCGCCTCGTCGAGCAGCGCACCGAGCACTTCCACCATGCACCAGTAGTCGACGCGGCGCACTACTCCAGCTACAGGTGCCCCTGCTCGTCCGGTTGGCGTCCCTGGTCCTGTGCTGCGGCCAGCGCCTGGCCCTCACACCATGACAACAAGGGCCAAAGACGGTATTGCTAAACCAAAGGAACGCATGAATCTCTCGGCTACAGCTTTAGTCCCCATCTCTCCTGTTCCTAGAGATTACCGTGGTGCTCTTGCAGATACAAACTGGCATGCAGCTATGGCAGATGAATACAAGGCTCTCATTGACAATGGAACTTGGCAGCTTGTTCCTCGACCCGCTGGTGCTAATGTGGTGTCTGGCAAATGGATTTTCAAGAACAAATTTCACGCCGATGGTTCTCTCGCTCGTCACAAGGCTCGGTGGGTTGTTCGAGGGTATTCTCAGCAGCATGGTGTTGATTATGACGAAACTTTCAGCCCAGTTGTGAAGCCGGCAACTATACGAGTCGTGCTCAGTATTGCAGCCTCTCGCTCCTGGCCTATCCATCAGTTGGATGTGAAGAACGCCTTTCTCCATGGTCATCTCGATGAGACGGTCTACTGTCAACAACCCTCCGGCTTCGTTGATCCATCTGCACCTGATGATGTGTGTCTGCTGCGCAAATCGCTTTATGGTTTGAAGCAGGCGCCCCGGGCTTGGTACCAAAGATTTGCAACGTATATTCAGCATCAAGGTTTTGTTGCTTCTCCTTCGGATACTTCTCTTTTTGTCCTAAAGGATGGTGACGCCATGGCCTTCCTCTTGCTGTACGTGGATGATATCGTGCTTACCGCTTCGTCCAGTGCCTTGCTTGAGCGCATCACTTCATGGCTGCATTCAGAATTCGCTATGACCGACCTTGGCGACCTTCACTACTTTCTTGGTATTTCTGTTCGCCGCTCCTCTGACGGCATATTTCTTTCTCAGCGTCAATATGCTGTTGATTTGCTCCATCGTGCTGGTATGCTGGAGTGCCACCCTACTGCTACACCCGTCGATACACATGCGAAGCTTTCTGCTACTGATGGTGCACCAGTTGATGATCCGTCTGCCTACAGGAGCTTGGCCGGTGCCTTACAATATTTGACGCTCACTCGCCCAGACTTGGCCTATGCAGTTCAGCAGGTGTGCTTATTTATGCATGATCCACGTGACAGTCACTTAGCTCTGGTAAAGCGTATCCTGCGGTATGTGAAAGGCTCTCTCGACACTGGTTTACATCTGGGGATTTCTTCTTCTTCTACACTTACCGCTTACTCAGACGCTGATTGGGCGGGCTGTCCAGACTCACGGCGTTCTACTTCGGGCTTCTGTGTTTACCTCGGAGATAATTTGGTCTCATGGTCATCGAAGCGGCAAACCACAGTCTCTCGCTCCAGTGCAGAAGCCGAGTACCGAGCGGTAGCACATGCGATTGCTGAGTGTTGTTGGCTTAGACAACTTCTCCTGGATCTTCATGTTCCTCTCACTTCGGCGACCATTGTCTATTGCGACAATGTCAGTGCTGTCTACATGTCGTCTAATCCGGTTCAACATCGTCGCACGAAGCACATTGAAGTGGATATACACTTTGTTCGCGAAAAGGTGTCTCTTGGACAGGTTCGAGTGTTGCATGTCCCTTCCTCACACCAGTTCGCGGATATTATGACTAAAGGTCTTTCGGTTCAGTTATTTTCTGATTTCCGGTCCAGTCTTTGCGTCCGGCTTTCTCCCGCTGCGACTGCGGGCGGGTGTTAGAGATATGTTGTATATTTGGCTAGATTCTGACTTGCTGTACAAGCTGCGATCTCTCCGCTGTATAAATATACATGCCCAGGCAACAATTGCGGTGAGGCGCTTCCCGTATTTCCACAGAGAGAGAGAGAGAGAAGAAAGAGACGGAATCAGCTGGTGATGTGCTGGACACTCGAATACAGGTGGTGCCACGTCGGCCGGGCCCAGGCAAGCTTTGAATCGATAGGTGGCACTGGGTCCATTTCTAGGTGCAACAAACTAACCGTGTTTCCTGCGGTGCGGGAGTAATAACCGCAATCGATCGAGAAAATCGTGCTCTCCCTGTTCACCGCTGATGAAACGATTGATTTTCAGATTTTGAAATGTGGGGCTGCATGCTTTACGTTCTAGTACATTTAAATATATAAAAGTTTCAACATTTTCAAACGAGACTAGCTAATAAGCTGTTGTACCTAGAAGAAATGCTGGAGGCTTGCATCTCACTCTACACCATGATGACCTACCTTTTCTCCAACATTCAACAGGAGGAACAGCATCACGATTATGGCCGGGCAACTTTTCTAGGCCTTTCCATTAGCATTTGCTTATTACAGATGCTTTCGCCATCTCGTGTTACACGTTATGCACAAGGACGTCAAAACCCCAAATGTCGCATCATCTATACTCATGTAGCTTCCGAGGCAAACAGTGGTCTGGTGAGGCGAATAGGCAATTTGCCTTGTGATCTCCCTTATTTCCCTTTAATTAGTCAATTAGGCGTGGCGATCCAATCCAAAGAAACAGCTAGCTTGCCAGGGGGCTTACGAGCCACAAACTCATCGCATCAGCAATTCTGGATAGGAAATTTATCTCACTAGAGGAGCCGCAGGTCCATATACAAATTGAGATGGAGAAAGGAGCCCTAGCCTTGAGCCAATTGCTTGAAAGATAGTCTTGATAAGACGATTGCTTCAAAATAGTCTTGAGCCACATAATTACCAATGAAGAGTAGTTAAAGGACACAGATTATATATTAGTTTTGATGGATAGTGACAGCAGAACACGTCGCTTGCAGCAAGTTAGCTATCTCCATATAAATAAACGGGGATGGAGAATTGGAGGCCACTAATTAACTAATAATAATGAAGTAATCAGTCTTGCGCGATCGATTCATTCAGCCCCACCATTTTGTCTTATTTTCTTGAGTTGAAAGCGCTTGTTAGTACAGCTGGTGCATCCACGCGGAGCTGAGTCTGAAACTACTCATATTGCATATATACATATAGTTAACCTTAACAAAGGTCAAGTTGGCAGCAATAATTCTCATTTTTATACAGCTCGGGACCAGCAGATCACACAAGTTGGAAACACATTTTTTTCTTTTTGTTAGTGGAACGTATAATTCACTCACTTGGAGAACTAGCATTATGACCATGAAAACAGAATACGTGTGTATAGTCCATATGAAAAATGGTGTTACTAAGGGATACACAATTTGTAGATAATTATTGCAATGTGCAAATGAAATAAGATGTAGATGAAGTGAGTTAGCATGTGCCATGAAGAAATCAAACAACATAAGGAAAAAAGTTCTTGCTTCCCCAATACATGGGGCCAGACAAGTCTAGTGACATAGGAGTCCTCATTCTGCTAGGTGGTTCCTAGACAAGTCTAGTGACATATGAGTCCTCATTCTGCTAGGTGGTTCCTCATACATTACATCAGAGACATGTGTTGGAGGGCGGGATCGGAGCAGCGTAATTACAAGGGGTGGCTAGGATGTGCAATTGTTGTTGTGACCTGAAAAGCAACAGAGTTTAGGCGGTGGCTCGTGGCCGTGGGCTGCAATAGAGTTTACGGTATTCGTCTTGGGCCTCCTTACCATCATGAATCGGCCTTTCAACCCGTTTTCAAGAAGTAATCAGGAAGGATATGCTATTGCTATGCCGTTGGCGAATGGCGATGGAATGAATGAATGCCCACCAGGAAATGAGCGAGGGCCGGGAAGGTCATGGCGGCGGGCGGCGCTTACCTACAGACGTGGGGAGCTGTACGGTACCCCAAGCAAGGAGCGCAGAGCAGCAGGGGGAGGGATCAGCCCGCCACGTCTGGAGTCGCCGGCCCCAAGAATAGCAGTGGAATGGAATTGGGTGCGGGAGAGGAGAGAGGTCAACCAACCATTCCCCAACACCCTTTGATGGATTGGCGCCGCCCCTCGGAACAACAACGCCGTGTATGCGGGCCAGAGGGAACAGCGGACCGGCTCCTCTTCCTTCCATCCGGTGTTCTGGTTTGGGGGGCCTTGCCTAGGCTTCCAGATTTCTTCTTTCTCATCGCCTCCTCTCCTGTCTTCTCCTGATCGATCCCGGTGTCAATGAGGCGCTGATCAACTTCATTCTGGCCGGTAACATCCTCATTGCTACTGACATTCTGAATGTGAAGCACAAAGCTCATGACTTTATGGGTACACCTTTCAATTAACAGACAACCACGGCTCTTTGCCAGGGCACAAATCATTCGGACATCTTTGTGAGTCAACCGGACAATGTCAGCTTCCGAATTCAGGATTCCTTACCAGCAAGTAAGCGCCTCCTCCATATGTTTCACCAACAATTTCCAACATTTTTCAACAGATTTTGCTGATTATAAAGTATTATAGTGCATATTCTTTCAAAACCATAAACAAATTAGTTTCGTTCAAGAACAATGCATGCAGATGCTGCGTTTTGCATGCCTACGAAAGAGTGCTAAATATAATGATGTCATGACTAGTTTTGCTCTGAGTTGTTCTTAGAATAAATATGAATTGTTCACGTGACCGCCTGCTTTCTGCCTCAATCTCGTTCTATACTGAAATCAAGTCACATCGCCGAGTTGCTTCACTTTGCGACATACTCACTTTACACTTTGTTTCATGCCTTCGATAGGTTTCTTCTTCACAGCCTGCTGAGAATGATGGTCAGTACAAGATCTGCAGATGTGGTGAGGGAGATCCGAATGAAACTGCTGACGGCACACCAACAAGTTGTCCTAATTGCCAGGTTTGTGGATCTTCTGATACCTAAAGGCTCTGTGCTGCATCAAACAAGAACAAGCATGCAAAGAAAGACCTATTTTATGTTGTAGTCTGTCTAGAACACGTGCTTCTCTGCTTAACACATTGTTGATTACTTACCGTTACTTGTGGAGTTCGTACCATTTGATGTCTGAATAAGCTGTTATCCCGATTCAACGTAGCCACTGATACGTACCTGCAACTTGGTTGTGCCCACGTGCATATACTTTTCTACTGCAAATCATACTATTAATTCAGAATTTTGTTCAAAGGTATATGCTTGGCCATTTTCAGGACCACTTATAAATACTATTCTGGTGCAGGTCCTTAAGAGTGGGCATTTACTACTTTCATCTAAAGGTATGCAGTATGCTTCCTACAAATCTCTTATGTTTTCCTCGTCTTTGCGTATGTCAGTGGCAATGTCGATAAGCCTCACTGCTTATTTTATACTTTATTTGCCTACAATTAATACTTCCATTTTTTAGGAACTTCTATTTACAGTTCAGTTAGACCTATCAGACAGTTTATGCATTTTTGTTTTCTACATAGACAATATGCGCTCTCATTTAGCCCTTGGACTCACATTGAACATTGGCTTAACCGACTTAATCTACTTTTTCTTACATTTGATCACTTTTATTCTGAGATGAAATGTTACATACAATATTGTCATACTAAATGTGATAAAAACAGGAATTGGTTGGACTTCATGGAAAAAACGCTGGTTTATTCTTACAAGAGCATCACTGGTGTTCTTCAGAAGTGATCCTGTAAGATACATTGTGCCAGTTCTTTGATTTCTTTTTTTTTCCTTTATTGAGGGGAATACAGCAAAGGAAGCCCTTGCTCTTCTTCTCGTCAATTATACTGTTCTGTGGAGCGTCTGTATTTCTTCAGCTTTTTCACATAACCACATCACAGTTCATTAATAGATCTGCTCCCATTGATGTAAAATGTTTTTCATATAATGAGATGCAATAAAAAAGATGTAGCGGTTCTAATGGACTTACAAATAGGACAGTTAATGCTTCTACCATGTGCTCTCCTAAATCTCCCTAACAAAATGAAATATGTTTCCTTTAATTTGACCGCATGCCTGTGAAGTGAATACAAATATTAAGTAGATTGTGTTATAGACACTTGATAATTATTCCAATTTATTCTTTATTTTCAGAATGTCCCCCCTCCTAGAGGAGCTGAACCAATTGTCACACTCGGTGGAATCGATTTGAATAACTCTGGAAGGTATGCATAGAAAACCTTTTGATAACACATTGAAGGATTTTCCAATATTATTTGGTTAACATGTGACCTTGAGTGATACTTCAGTGTTGTAGTCAAAGAAGAAAGGAAACTTTTGACAGTATTATTTCCTGATGGCCGTGATGGACGAACTTTCACTCTGAAGGTTGGCTTGCACCTTCCTTTCTTTTTTTTTTTTGACGTAAAAGTTTGGTTTTGCACCTTCCTGATCCAAATTTGGACTGTTTTTGTTCCACTAATATTGCAATGGTTGTCGAAACTAAATAGTATGATCTTTTATCGGACCAGGCTGAAACCACAGAAGACCTAAATGAATGGAGAAGTGCGTTAGAGAGCGCTTTGGCACAAGCACCCAGTGTAGCAACTACAGTGGGGCAAAATCCAATATTCAGCACCGATGTAGCAGAACCTGCTGAAGCTCCAGCTGAACAGTGTAAGCTGCATTAACTTTCAGCGGTATCTCACCATTTGTCATTATACTATTTTTGTATGCCCTCATCAATTTGCAAAAAGTGCAACATGTAACTCTTGTACTTGCTAAAATTGACAGTTTAAGATCATTTTCTTTATTTCCTTGTGTTAAATGTAGAGATGGACTCCTTACATTGCATTTGAATAAGAAATTTTAATTATTTCTGTTGTAGCGGAGGACAATTCTGTTGTTGGCAAACCTGCAGAGTTTGCACTTGTGGATCCCGATGGTAATCCCTCTTTCATGGAGAAAGCACTGAAGTTCATTGAGGATTATGGTAAGTAATTTTACTAATTTAATTCGGCCAGCACACAGTCTTCACCCATTGTGCATTATGGTTAGTATTAGCACAAACATGTAGAATTTTTTCTGTTATTCATAACGTAAAAAATGAAACATTTATCTGTAGGGATCAAGGTAGAAGGAATCCTGCGTCAGTCTGCTGATGTTGAAGAAGTCAAACGCAGACTTCGGGATTATGAGAAGGGTGATTTCTTTTGGCCTAATCGTTCTCCTTTTTTCTTATTTAAGATTTCTCTGTTTGATATTTGACACAGTCTCCTGAAATTTATTAGCATATAGTTGATTTAAGCAAATATCTTCTGTCGCCAATTTTTTTGAAGATATTTTATGAGGGCTGTTATAACGTCTGACAATTGTTTTTTCTGTCGTTTGTTGCCATGCTTTGTGTGCTTTACATATTTACAATATTTATAACCGTAATCTCAAAATGATTTGACAGGAAAAAATGAGTTCTCCCCAGAAGAGGATGCACATGTTATTGGCGATTGCATTAAGGTATTTGCCAAGTGTTTGACTACTGCCTTACTATATGATTTTACTTTTATAGTTCTTGTCATTTATATTTGTTTGTGCGTCATTTGATGCAGTATATTCTTCGAGAGATGCCATCATCAGCAGTTCCTGCAGCATGTTGCACTGCGCTGGTTACAGCTTACCGTAAGACTGATTTGAAACTTTTGTCCCTGTATTCAGCATTTTGTTATTGAACAACCTGATGTATAATCTCGATTGAAATCATACGAAGTAACTACAACAAATCAACTCGACTTATGCCGTTACCCATATCATTCAAATGTGTTCCAACCACAAACTGATAAAGACAACTGTTCACACAGGAACTGACAAGTCAAGAAGGCTCGATGAGATAAGTAGAGTGATATATGAAGTTTTCCCAGAACCAAATCGACTATTATTACAGAGGTATGTACCTTCCATAGATGTATTTTTTTCCAATTTTCTTTACAGTCAAAACTGTAGAGCAAACTACCGAAACAGCATTATGCCACCAAATGAGCACCAAACTCATCGGTTTTGTTTCAGAATCCTTAAAATGATGCAGATCGTCGAAACACACAAAGCAGTCAACAGGATGTCTCAATCTGCTTTGGCCGCTTGCATGGCACCGCTCCTTCTTCGACCTCTTCTTCTTGGTGAATGTGAGATCGACAACGACTTTAGTATGGGCGGGGATGGTTCGTTCCAGCTGCTTCAAGCTGCTGCTGCTGCAAACCATGCTCAAGCCATTGTTATTGTTATGCTTGAGGAATACGATCAGATATTTGATGTATCCCCCTTTTACCTTTCCCACACTCTTATTTCTGCATTTGAGTTCCATCTGAAGTTACACTTATTCAACTGGTTATTTGCACAGGACCTGGAAGAAGGTTCCTGTTCTTCAGATGCTTATACTGAATCCGAGGATGACGATGTGGATAAGGAATATTCCACCGATAATGACATCCATGATGAGGATGGTTCTTATGATTCTGGTGAAGATGACGTTGAAGACTTGGATGACAATAGTGAGCACTCTTCTGGTGGCAGTGAATATGACAGTAAAGCTAGAACTGATGTCACTGATGAGAAGGTACCATCTAATGACTGTACTGATTCCAAACATTATACGTGTACTGGTATCGGAAGGGCGGGCAAGGAGAACATTTCTTCTTTTGCGCAGACTTCTATGACCCACCACTTGTCTGATTGTTCTCTTCTTGCTTGTCTATTTCAGTTTTTGAATGCATAGTATTTTGAATTACTGTTCTTGGATTGATTATACCGTGGTGTTTCTGATAATGACAATAATCGATGCAACTTACTTCAAATTTTTTCTCGGTTTATAGGTCAAAAACAGTATTGCGGGCACTTCAGGTAATGCCAATAATCAAGCAGTTCAACCGCCTACAAAAGCAGCAGGAAATGGTGCGTCAAGGGAAGGCATTGATCAAATTCAAACGGAAGATGCCTCTCAAATGGAAATCAACAATCTGTCTGAGCCGAAACATGATGAAACAAACGATTCCAAGGATCATATAGTAAAATCAAATTCTCGTTCCTCAGTTTCTGGAGCCAAATCTATTGAGAAATCAAGTAGCTCAACGAATAAGGGCAAAAAAACATTATGGGGTCGTACTTCAGTAAGTGCAATAGTTACTGGTATGGTTCTGTATATTGAGTCTAGCAGGATAATCTTACAGTTTTACCGGTATACTATGTTTACAGGCAAGAAAAGATT
>LAPY01001369.1:113705-125091 GCA_000970635.1 Eragrostis tef
GCTCGGGGCGGCGTGCGGCGACGGCGAGCTCGAGGGCGGCGACGCGGTCGGTGAGGTCGCGGAGGAGGAAGGGGTAGGGGGATGGGAAAGGGTCGAGGGGTGGCACCGGGGGGAGGAAGAGGTCGAGGTCGTGGAATGGGGAGGCGGGGAAGGAGGAGGGGCGGTCGAAGTCGAGGAAGGGGCAGGAGGAAGAGGAGGAGAAGGAGGTTGGCGGGAATGGGAAGAAGGGGTCGTCGAGGAAGAAATCGCGGTGGGAGCCCATGGTGACGGCGACGGCGATGGTGGTGGACTTCGATCTGCCCTGCCTGGTGAAGTGAATTGGCTTGGTGGTGATGGATGAAATGGTAGAGGAGTGAAGAGTGGAGACCAGGATGTGTGCACTCCACGTGACGCTGATCAGACCGAACAGAACCGCTGTGTGAACCATGTGCTCGCAACTCGACCATGGAAATGTTCTCTTTTTACCTTTCAGACACAAAAGTTTTCCATCAACTTACTGTAGAAAACAAGAGGCGGAGGCACATGCCGGCCACTACTGAAGAGAGATTTCCACCCGCTTCTAACGGAGCCAGGGAACGAGTAAAACCCTGTTGTAATTGTAATGGTAAATCTTGGCAGCTTCTTCACTGAACAGGGCGCTCAGTTTATCTGAATCGAAACTGCAAACCTGACTGCAGGTTGTGGCAAATTTTCCCCAAAACAAGCATTTCCCCTTCCCATTCCTGCTTCAGAAGCATAAAATTCTTCATCACTTCTCTGGCAACAGCTCCGCCAAAAGAGCACATTTCTTGGGAACAGCCAAGGACGATGATCTTGTACTACCACTACTCAGTTTCTCCTGAAATCCATGTCCATCGTTTAATTTTTTCAGGGTCGAGTGTAAAAGGGCAGTGTGGTTTCAGATCATGTTCGCACTGCATCCTGAGTGTCGATATCAGCAATATGATTCAGCATGATGAAAAAGGGCCTGCAAACTAGACCTGATGAATCATATACGTGTCGTTTGGTCTGAAATCGTTTATGTTATCTAGCATCGTACTGGTAAATCTTGGCGGCTTCACTGAACAGGGCGCCCAGTATAACCTGAATCGAAACTGCAAACCTGACTGCAGGTTGATGGCAAACTGCTCCGAAAACAAACATTTCCCATTCCCCTGCTTCAGAAGCATAAAACCCATCACTTCTCTGGCAACAGCCCGCGCAAAATAACTCATTCGTCTCAGGATGTCAGGCAGAGTAGTACATTTCTTGCACCACTACTCCAGTTTCTCCTGAAAATCCATGTCCATCGTTTTAATTTGTCAGTGTGGAGTGTAAGAGGGCAGTCGTGTGAAAATCCAATTTGAGTTCCGATATCTGCAATGTAATTCAGCATGATGAAAAGGGCCTGCAAATTAAGTATACCTGAATCATATACGTACCTGTCGTTTGGTCTGAAATCGTTCATGTTATTGGCCGGCTGAAGATCACGGGCGACCAATCTTTGTGCGTGTTCGTTTCCTAATATGGACAGATCTGACAGAGACTCGCGATAGACAAGAGAAGAGAACACAGAGTATGAACACCTTTTTGCCCGAGACACGCATGATGGCGCGCCCAACCGGAATATACTAAATCTGTGGATGGTCGATATCTTCATCTGATGACAGTCACAGATGCAAGTGGCGATGTACAAATTGACATTGGATATAATTCTATGACACGGCAAGGCGCTGCATGTGATCTCTTATTGTCTCTGTCATGTATGTCTTATCATTCATCAGTGGTCAATTAAGTTAGCTCCTTTCTTAATTACCGTGCTATATATAGTCTCTTTGAACCAGGAGGCGTACGTGGCCGTCTAAACGACACATTGCCTGCCTGCCGGCCGGCCGTGTGTGTATGACGTTGGTTAATTATCAGAAAATGGAAATAATTAAGAAACAACTACTTGACTCTAAATATATGATCGTTAAGTACCAAACTAAACTCCAAAAATCCTCACGGTATAAATACATGTGCATGGCCTCACGGTTTGGTCGCAGAGCAAAGCAAAGCCGTCTGGCTTACACGGAGTGGTAGCTGAAGAGACAGAGACCGAAGTAGCTAGTAGAATAACAAGAATGGCGAGCTCCAGCAGGAAGCTGATGATGTTGTTGGTGGCGCCGGCGGCGGAGGCGTGCGACGGGCACCCGTGCCCTAAGCCGTCGGGGAAGTGCCCGGTGAACGCCGTGAAGCTGGGGGTGTGCGCCGACGTGCTGCACGGCCTCATCCACGCGGTGGTCGGGCAGCCGGGACCCAAGAAGGAGCCCGCTCATCTCCGGCCTCGCCGACCTGGACGCCGCTGTCTGCGTCTGCCTCGCCATCAACGCCAACGTCCTCGGCGCCAACCTCAACGTCGACGTCGACCTCTCCCTACTCCTCAACTACCAGGAGCTCGCGCACCACTGGGATTGAAGCTGACGGCGATGGCGTCGGCGCACCCTCCTCTGGAGCTCCTGCACCGTGTGGTCAAGCAGCTCCGCCCCGCCGTCGTCGTGTGCGTCGACGACCTTGTCGGAGGAGGATCAACGTCGTGCCACCGCGGCGACCTGCCGCTCCCGCGCCTCAACGCCCTGCGCTCCACCGCCGCGTTCCTCGAGTCGCTGGACGCCGCCAACCAGCTGGAGCAGGCGGCGGTGGCCAAGATCGAGCACTTCATCCTGCGTCCCAGGGTGGAAGAACTGCTCCTCGGTCTTCTCCGTGGCGGACCATGCTTGCGTCCGCCGGGTTCGCGCCGGTGCAGCTCAGCGCCGCCGCGGAGGCGCAGGCCGAGTGCCTTCTCAGGCGCACGCCCACTCAGGCCGGCTTCCATGTCCGCAACACCCAGGAGGGGCTTGCTCTGCGCTGGCAACACTCAGAACTCACGGTGTCGGCGTGGCGCTGCTGATCGATCAACCTTCTTCATTCATTATTTTCCGGCACTCGATCGTACTCCTAGCTAGATTTTGGTCATCATCTTGCCAAAGACTAATATCTATCTTTTCATGTAACTAGTAACAGTAGTAGTTACCAAGTTGTTTTGTGATAGGGATCGAGATTGAATGCCTGCTGGGTGGGGCAATCACTGCGGCTCCAAAACGAAAAACTGTACAATTTGTTCGCAGTATATATCAACACTAGTATAATGGAATGCTCAACAATAATGTTTGTTAACCCAATTTCCTTGGCTCCAACTGCCGTTTCTTACTAGCACGTTCACTCACGTCTGCTTGTCCAAACAGAAACGGAACTCTTATTAGTGCATCATCTTTCTTCTTTTCCCAAGAGCAAACAAGGAAGGGTAACATGCTTGCCTCTCCTCATACCTACCACTACCGGTAAAGGGAAGTGTTTCTGTTCAAGTGTCGTCGTCAGGGACAAGACACAAGACTTTGGATTATGTGCGTCTGATGATCTTGTTCACTGTTTTAGTAGCCATTTCAGCAACATTTGGAAAAGCCAAACTTTTTTTATTTATTTATTTTAGAAACAGAAAGCGTCACTTATACTGAAAACTCTGTCAACTATCAAACCAGAGATTGGTGGCACTGTCACTATACATCTGGTCCTTTGAATTGCAGTTGCTACGTCAGTTGTTAGGACTACTCTTGCATTTGGTTGCCTCTGTAGTGTGGTCCATAATATGCTAGCTAAAGAGTTGTACATTCAGATTTCTTCAAATTTACTAGTACAATGTACAACTGATCGATGCACCTCTAAATATGGCTCCAAACCGTAAAAGCATCCAAGGTTATAATTTACAAGAGCAACAGTCGGGTTTTTACCGCAAATTCATGTACCACATTGACGATGATTATCATGTGTACAGTAAGCTGATGAAACTCATCTCCCAGCTTCAATGCTTGCTCCTCTTGTACTTTTGAAAACATCAGCACGACTAATGAACCAAATTAATTATTATGACGTTTATAAAATGCCTATGCATTGCGTCTAGGCTTGAATTATTTGGTGTCACATGGACCTTGCTTCTCATCACATGCAGTGTAGAACATAGACCCGATTTTCTATTTCACATGCCCCCATCCACTCCCATTAGGTATATATGATCTCTGCTAGATTAGGTGACACTGCTATTGTTTTTTCCAGAGACCAGCATTCGGTTAGCATGAGCTACATGATGCAGTTGAATACATGCATTGCGTCTTGTCTGTCGTTCTACGCGGCAATGTTTATCACAAGTTAGTACATATATATATTCATGCATCAACATGCCCTCCAATTTCTTGTCTAGATCCAGTTGGTCCAGGAACAGTTCTATTAGGGCAGAACGATGAAAACAGCAGTTTAAAGTTTTACTGCAAAATGGATAGACACATGATAACCTATGAGGACCACTGCCTTCCATTTTTGAGTGAAAAATTATAACCTCCAAAATAGCTATTAGGACCACAGATCGACCATTTACATCGGATGCCAATTTCTTGTGATTTTAAACTAAATTTCCAACCCAGCAATCGTAGACGAACTGTAAATGAAGGTAAGCAATTGCTTTTTTGCTTCCAAAAAAAAGGCTATATACTATTTCAGAATTCTGGTGCCTTGCAGGAAGGCCTGGGCGTTCGGGTAAACCCGAAAAATCGGGTCGGGATATTCGGGTTTTGAGAATTTCGGGTTTAGAGAACTTGAACCCGAGGTTGGACCCGAAAACAGCAGTACCCGACATTTCGGGTTCCCGAAATTTCGGGTCCGGGTTTCGGGTAATCCGATCTACCTGATATTGGCATTCACGGCAGGATAAGCAGCTCAGCATTATTTAGCCAATAAAAAAATGGCAGACCTGCAACAAACGCCAGCGATCCAGCAGCTGTTTAGAACTAAGAACATATGCACAAATAATACCGTCCAACACCATAGAATTAAAGTTTCACAAATAATGTAACTTGTCTGTCATTCACAGCCAAAAATCACACACTTGAATTCTGAATAATTCATTTAAAAAGGCAACACTCGGAACTTCTGACGGTGTCGGCGTGGCGCTGCTGATCAAGCTTCTTCATTCGATCGCTGCTGATCATCTTGCCAAAGATTAGTATCTTTTCATGTAAGCAGTAGCAGTAGTTTGTTTTGTGACAAAGAGTAGCAATTTGATTGAATGCTCGGCAATATCGCTGCTCCAAAAGGCAAACTTGTACGCGGTATCAACAATAGCAAAATGGAATGTTGAACAATGTTAACCCCATTTCCTTGATTTGCAACTGCGATTTCTTACTATCTCGTTGACTGAAGAACAATACCACACATTTCTACTCTCGTTACTATGACGTCTGCTTGTTCAAACCAAAAAATAAAACTCTAGTGCCTCGACCATCTTTCTTCTTTTTCCAGGAGCAAACAAAGAAGCTAGTGAAGGGTAACATGCTTGCCTCCTCATACCTACCACTACCAGTAAAGGGAAGTGTTTCTGTTCGACAGACTTTGGATTATGTGCGTGTGATGATCTTGTTTATTGTTTTAATAGCCATTTCAGCAAGATTTTGGAAAGCCTCACTGTTTTATAGTGAAAACTTTTGTCAACTATCAAACCAGAGATGCTACTGTCACTGTACATCCTGGTCCTTTCAGTTGCAGTTGCTACGTCAATTGTTAAGACTACTCTTCCATTTGGTTGGGTCTGTGGTCTATAACATGCTAAAGATTTGTACATTCAGAATTCTTCAGATTTAGAACAATGTACTAACAGAATCATGATATAACAACTGATGCACCTCTAATAAGGCTCTAACCGTGAAAGCGTTCGAGGTTATAATTTGTGGGATTTTTACCACAAATTCATGTACCAATAAAACATTGACGATCATTATCCTGCGTACAGTAAGCTGATGAAACTCATCTCCCAGTTTCAATGCGTGTTCCTCTTGTACTTTTTAAAACATCAGCACGACTTATGAACCAAATTAATTATTACGACGTTTATAAAATGCCTATGTATTGCGTCTAGGCTTGAATTATTTGGTGTCACATGGACCTTGCCTCTCATCACATGCAGTGTAGGACATAGACCCGATTTTCTATTTCACATGCCCCACATCCACTACCATTAGGTATATATAATCTCTGCTAGATTAGGTGGCACTTGCTATTGTTTTTCCCGGAGACTAGCATTCGGTGAGCATGAGCTACATGGTGCAGTTGAATACATGCATTGCGTCTTGTCTGTCGTTCTACGCGGCAATGTTTATCACAAGTTAGTACATATATATTCATGCATCAACATGCCCTCCAATGTGACAAATTAATGTCTGTGTGAAAGATGTATTTTCTCTAGATCCAGTTGGGCCAGGAACGGCTCTATTAGGGCAGAAAGATGAAAACAACAGTCTAAAGTTTTACTGCAAAATGGATAGACACACCTATGAGGACCACTGCCTTCCATTTTTGAGTGAAAATTATAGCCTCCAAAGTAGCTATGAGGACCACAGACCATTACATCGGATGCCAATTTCTTGTGATTTTAAACTAAATTTCCAACCCAACAATCTTAGACGAACTGTAAATGAAGGTAAGCAATTGCTTTTTTTGCTTCCAAAAAAAAGGTATATACTATTTCAGAATTCTGGTGCCTTGCAGGTGAATTAACCTCAAGAGAAAAGGCCTTGAGATGACCACTTTTACGGCTCTCTCTTGCCGCCAAGGAAAGGTATTTTGCAGAGCCCAAGCAAAGTAGCATCTGAGAGCCTAGCAGAGAACTTTTCAGGCTGTAAATAGTTGCTGTTCATTTTCTAGTAGCACTGACATTGAGGACCCAGTGGTAACACCTGACGACTTGTTACAGGCGGACAGAGTCGGAAAACAAGTCATTAGCAATGTATTTCAGCTTGGATCTTAAAATACGACCAAGAAAATAACGTGATGATTGTCAATAACCATCACCAGGGCCCAATTTATCCAATGATATCTTGTATCATGCGGCTTGTTCAGATGATCATTCAATTCAATGCATCCGATTCAGTTGTATCTATCAGTCAAAGCCGATGCAAATGGAGATCACATCTGATCGGATCGGATTTTAGCATTTTATACACACTTGCAAGTGAGATGATAGCTCAAGAACACGCCGGGAAACGTGGACCGATCACAAAGGTGATAGGGACAGCCATTTTCTTGTGATAACGACGTCATCATCTTTCTGATGGTTAGGTTGCCGCCGCATTCTCAAGGAAGCTTTCGTTCGCTGCCTCTCCTTTTTTAGATGCCTTACAACCCCAGCTGATATGCCTCACCTTTTAGTCACACTCCCATTTAGGATACTAAACATACAAGATTTAGGTCCTGTTTGAATCCACCTTCTAAACTTTTAGCTGGCTAATTTTAGTCACTTTGCATCCAAACATGACCTTTTAAAATCTCCTAAACTTTTAGTCCACCCCCTCCTAAACTTTTAGCCCCTAGCACCTCAAAGCTACTAAAATCGACTAAACTTTCAATAAAGACAAGAAACACATTAAAAAAGGTAAGAAAAGTATAAAAGTCAGAGACATTAGTCAAGTAACTCCTAAAATTAGTTGAAAAATTAGCTGGCTAATGTTTTAGTTGGCTAAAATTAGTTGGCTAAAGGATCCAAACAGGGCCTTATATACACCATACAGATGTGCCATGTCAAGCAGTAATTGCATCAGTGTTCCAGCCAAATTATTCATCACCACGTAACATTTTTCAATAATCATGTCACCGTCATACTGTTCTGTCGATAGACATAAAACAAGTTCAAGGGTCGAAAATGGTCAATCCCAATTTCGGAAATGGGAAGGGGTTTGCTGAGCAAATATATCTGAATCTACTATTAGCAAAACACATAGGACTTTGCGCTGACAATCTATTCCACGGGTCTCTTGATGTGAAGGCTACAATGGCTTTGTATCATCCACCACTTGAGAGAACGGAATTTTCCCAATGAACACTTATTTTCTCCTGATCTTAACTGTGAGAGTCCATTGTAGCTTGCCTTCTGGTCGCGGTATATCCCTCGGTAAGCGTAGGGGCAGCTCAAATTCACCAAGGGAGGCCAAAGGTGATTGCAGGTGCAGATTGTCCGGATGGATATTGATGTTGAGTTGCCTTGCCACCTGCACGTAAAGTAGAGACATTGCGGTAAATTGGAATTTTTGGAAAAGTAACGTGGGCTTCAAGGCTTGAAAGGTACCTCAGAAACAATTTCATCTTTTGTTACAGGGGTACGCAGCTCATTTCCAGTTGAGATGTACCGCCTCAACACCTATCAGAATTTCAGTGATGGTCAGTACATCCCTGAACTAAATTATACATTACATGGCAAATGCAAATGTACCCTACATGAAAACTCATTTTGATGACTAAAACAAGAAAAAAAGAGATATATGATGCAGCAGGATTACACTTCTCACGGTAGCATACTGACCAAGAGTGCATTATCGAGCCGCTTTGCTGCTGTTTGATACTCCTTCAGTCTCTCTTCCTGTTGCTGTTGAAATGAAGGTGACGAAGTAAATGAATACCATGGCAGGAGAAAATTGCATGATATCGAACTTTAAGAAGAATTCAAATTTTTATAGCA
The DNA here is from genome assembly GCA_000970635.1 of Eragrostis tef. Taxonomy (NCBI): domain Eukaryota; kingdom Viridiplantae; phylum Streptophyta; class Magnoliopsida; order Poales; family Poaceae; genus Eragrostis; species Eragrostis tef. The sequence goes on from LAPY01001369.1 coordinate 122,257, forward strand.
ACTTCTATCCAAATTTTGACCTAGCATTCAAGCATTCTGTAAATAAGATATTATTTAAAATACCCAAAGGTCGCTTTCCATATAATAACTGGGTATGCACATTGCGTCCGCAAGACCCAGAGAAAAAGGCACTGCACTTAATTTATACAGTAGTGGTAATCTGTCAATTTTTTTAGTCAAAATGACGCATTATCTAAATGCAACAGCTAACAAATAAATTTCAACGTCAAAGCGTTCAATGTTTTCATTAAACGGGCACAAAAAATGTAACACCCTGCGTCCAAAACCGCTTACCGCCCAGCCCCCACGTGGGGCGAGCACGCGCATGCACATAGCACCCCTCTTACACTTTCGTCCTCGCTTCGTGTAAAAAGGTTAACCCGGAGGTGCTATGCTTGGAACCAACAAGGGTTATATGCCGGCATCATCTTTCTGATGGTTAGGTTGCCGCCGCATTCTCAAGGAAGCTTTCGTTCGCTGCCTCTCCTTTTATGGATGCCTTAGAACCCCAGCCTTCTGATATGCCTCACCTTTTAGTCACACTCCCATTTAGGATACTATAACATACAAGATTTATATACACCATACGGATATGCCATGCCAAGCAGTAATTGCATCAGTGTTTCAGTCAAATTATTCATCACCACGTAACATTTTTCAATAATCATGTCACCGTCATACTGTTCTGTCGATAGACATAAAACAAGTTCAAGGGTCGAAAATGGTCAATCCCAATTTCGGAAATGGGAAGGGGTTTGCTGAGCAAATATATCTGAATCTACTATTAGCAAAACACATAGGACTTCGCGCTGACAATCTATTCCACAGGTCTCTTGATGTGAAGGCTACAATGGCTTTGTATCATCCACCACTTGAGAGAACGGAATTTTCCCAATGAACACTTATTTTCTCCTGATCTTAACTGTGAGAGTCCATTGTAGCTTGCCTTCTGGTCGCGGTATATCCCTCGGTAAGCGTAGGGGCAGCTCAAATTCACCAAGGGAGGCCAAAGGTGATTGCAGGTGCAGATTGTCCGGATGGATATTGATGTTGAGTTGCCTTGCCACCTGCACGTAAAGTAGAGACATTGTGGAAAATTTGATTTTTTGGAAAGGTAACGTGGGCTTCAAAGCTTGAGAGGTACCTCAGAAACAATTTCATCTTTTGTTACAGGGGTACGCAGCTCATTTCCAGTTGAGATGTACCGCCTCAACACCTATCAGAATTTCAGTGATGGTCAGTACATCCCTGAACTAAATTATACATTACATGGCAAATGCAAATGTACCCTACATGAAAACTCATTTTGATGACTAAAACAAGAAAAAAAGAGATATATGATGCAGCAGGATTACACTTCTCACGGTAGCATACTGACCAAGAGTGCATTATCGAGCCGCTTTGCTGCTGTTTGATACTCCTTCAGTCTCTCTTCCTGTTGCTGTTGAAATGAAGGTGACGAAGTAAATGAATACCATGGCAGGAGAAAATTGCATGATATCGAACTTTAAGAAGAATTCAAATTTTTATAGCAACTTCTATCCAAATTTTGACCTAGCATTCAAGCATTCTGTAAATAAGATATTATTTAAAATACCCAAAGGTCGCTTTCCATATAATAACTGGGTATGCACATTGCGTCCGCAAGACCCAGAGAAAAAGGCACTGCACTTAATTTATACAGTAGTGGTAATCTGTCAATTTTTTTAGTCAAAATGACGCATTATCTAAATGCAACAGCTAACAAATAAATTTCAACGTCAAAGCGTTCAATGTTTTCATTAAACGGGCACAAAAAATGTAACACCCTGCGTCCAAAACCGCTTACCGCCCAGCCCCCACGTGGGGCGAGCACGCGCATGCACATAGCACCCCTCTTACACTTTCGTCCTCGCTTCGTGTAAAAAGGTTAACCCGGAGGTGCTATGCTTGGAACCAACAAGGGTTATATGCCGACCCTCACCCACCTAAACAACCAATGTGGGACTATTCCCACAACCACACCACTTCTGGGCCTTTTGGGCCGAAACCACAACTACTAGGCTACAAATGGGCTGGGGTGTTACAAAAAATAACAGAGACCAAAATTTTTCTTCTCAATACAAAACAAATATCCAAATTACTTTCAGAAAACAGAATCCCACAGCACAATCATATGTTCAAATCTCTGCAGCTATGGTACGAAAACTTTTCAGTAGTTCAGAACTCATCTTAACACACTAGGCAACATCAAAATCAATTATGATTTCAAAAAAGAGAATCATAGCCAATCAAAGACCTTTAGTATGTAAAGTAATAATTAGCCAAACACAGAAATCAATAATAGCAGTAAGATAACTGTATACAAAGACCTATGATAAACAAAGCAGGTAAGGAAATATTTTTTATCTTGTGAGCACACAACCTACCCGAGCATCGTCATCTTCCTTTGTGACTTCTTTCACCACCTCCTCTTCACGTTGGTAGAGCTGATTAAGAAAGAACAACCTGTAAGGTTGCAAATGAACTGAAATGCAAGTAGCAAAACTTAGGTAGGAATGGCCTAGAGGCTAGAGGCGACATAATACTCTCAACACCTTTCGCACCTAAGTATGACTGGCTATCAATCTAATTGCCACATGGAAATGGATGCATCAAGGAAGACTGCACGATGAAGGTGATGGTACAGTCTTAATGCCACAAATATATTCATAGAGATAGACAAATATTATCGAACAGTGAAGCAAGCAGCAACCATCAACATACAGGCATGTAGACAAGAAGGAACGAAACGAACCTTGCGCTGCTCTTGGATCAGTATGGCAAATTTGTCGATGTTTGGGACAGCAAGCATCT
>LAPY01001370.1:15641-28146 GCA_000970635.1 Eragrostis tef
CACAAGACATAGTTAACTATAATCAAACTCCTGAAGGTAGACCACTGAGGCAAAGAGGAAATGGCGAGCTTCTATCGTTAGTACCTTCATTTTCACATTTTTTCTCTGCTGTTGATGAAGTACTCGGATATGATCAAAGTTCTCCAACTGTAGAAAATGAACTTTTGCCGCCTTATAATTTGCCCTCTACTCAGTTGAGTTCTGTTCAAGTTGGCCTTGAAAGAGTCAATGACACAGTTGACCTTCCTGAACTGGATGGAACTTTTATGCATTCTGACATTAATCCTTTGGAAGTTACAAATAGTGCATGCTTCAAAAGTAATCAGCCGAGTAATTTGAATTGTTCAGTCCCCCGAGGGGTTTCATTGGTATCGTCAGACTGTAAATCATCTCGTGACCAAACCTCTCTAGGATGCCAACGAGGTACTTGTTCCATTTACCACCTTTCTTTTTAAAAAAATGTATTCATTTGCATTCCCCAGTATCTAGATTGCTGTGTCATTCAATGATGATTTTTAATGAACAATGAACTGTTGCTCTTGTTGTGACAATTTGTTTTTTGGCACATTGCGTAGGAAATATCTCAGCTGCTAAATCTGGAGGGCTTTCCAGAAAACGAGCTCTTTCAGAATTTTTGTTGAATATCCCATCGTTGCAACAATCAGGAATCACTGATGAGCCAAGAAAACGAAGAAAAGTACCAGAACACATGAAGGATGGTGTTCTTAAGTCATATTCATCACATACACAGTCCGGAAAACCCCTCACTTATGGAAATATACTTGTAGATGAAAATCACTGTGTTACATCATCAATTTATGCTTCTGTACTTCGTAACGTCATAAAGCACTGTTCACTTCGCATCAAATATGCTCAGCTGACTGCCCAGATGGATTCTCTTGGCATCTCTTATGCAGAAGAAGTAGACCTGCAGAGTCCATCATCTATTCTATGGTTGCGGCTACCTTTTCTCAAAGACGATTCCTGGAAATATGTACGCTTACACCTTGGTAAAGCAGGATGTATGTCTTGGGATGTTAGAGTCAATGATTCATATTATGGTTCGCTCTTGAAACTCCATGGAGGCAGCAGTACTACTGAATGGGGTTTTGGTGTCCGCATAGCAGACACTTCTGAGATAGATTCACATATCATTTTGGATGATGATGGGTTTGTCTTGAATTATCACACAGTTGAGGCTGATAGTGTACAGAGGCTTGTCTCAGATTTACAACGGCTTTCTAATGCTCGCTCATTTTGTCGTGGAATGCGGAGACTGATTGGTGTAAAAGTTGATGAAAAGTTAGATGAAAATGCTGCATCTGCAGGGACGAAATTACATCCCGCAAGAAGAGGTAGCAGGCACAGGTTATCTGAACAGATGAGGAAAACTTTCAGGATTGAAGCTGTTGGTGCAATGAGCTTGTGGTTCAGTTATGGTGCTGTGCCTATGGTTCACTTTGTTGTTGAGTGGCGTGCTGGCAATGGTGGTTGTACAATACATGTATCTCCAGATCAACTTTGGCCCCACACAAAGGTATGTCGACTTTTATTAGCTTATGTGCTGTTTTTGACAAATGCTCTTACGGCTAGATGGCATGCATGCGTTATATGCCATAATGCATTGTTATTTGGTTGCAATGCTGCTTTCCTTCAGCAGTAGTGCTCAGTTCACGCGGCGCCACTTCATTGCCAACTAACCAACGCAACAATATAGCTTTCTAAGTTCAAATACTGTTTCTTAGGATTCTCCCTCTAAAATGGATAGCATTGCATTAACTGTGATATAAAGTAAGAAACAGTTAAGCCTGTCTGATCTAAAGGTTTCTCAACCCATCTTTTCTCTGCTATCTTAAAAGTTGAAGTTGGTGGTGATGGTCCATCTCCCATCACCATCACTCTAACCCTGCACTTCCCTTTTATTTACCCACCACTGCCACTGTAGTGCAGCGTGTTGAATGTACTGTTACTACTTGTTTAGTTACTCAGATTTATGACACATCCTAGGTTCCATTTTAGAATTTTATACTGGTCCTGTTTCTTACATTAAACGTCATATGCACAGATAATATCTTGTGCCGTTAAGATGGCCTTCTGTCTACTACCTTAAAACTTCAGTCTCTTGCCAGCCATTACGTGGGTTTCGCTGTTTGGTAGTAATCATATTAAACGCTCCATTTAGGACAACTTTATAACTTCTCTTAAATCTTAATACTGACAAAAGAACTCAGTGAAGATGGTCATCTCATGTAGTAAAAGAATTAGTGATAGGGAATTACATTCAGGCTGTCTTGATAGTACCGATGCCCTTAGGTGCTATTTCAGTATTTCTTCTATGCCTTCAGTACGTTTCCTGTTTCTGATACATTGTATTGCATCTTGCTAAACCGTAGAACTTTTTTTTTATGCGAATCAAAGTCAGGGTGTACTAGTTGTTTAACTGATTTCCACATAGAGTCTATTTTGGCATAAACTGTTGTTGGTAATTGTGTAGGTTACATTGCATATTTTCCATGGGCTTTGTGCTGAGAGTTGACCACTTATTTGTTTATGCCAGTCGATGGATGTTGTTGGTTAACATGTTTTTGCTCTGACTGTATTTGGCTAGCATTCAACTCGAGCAGGATTGCTAGTATAATGCATCAATTTACTGTTTGCCAGCCATACACAGTTATTTGCTGGTGAAAAATATGTGGCTAGCATATATCAAATCTGGTTGTCAGATAGCATGTTGACAAAGCCAGAACTCTGTTTGGACATTTCAAGTTTATCTCCATGGCACTATCTCTTATGCTGTTTGTTTTTTGTTCTTTTTTATAACCGAGTTCATGTAACGCAGTTTTTGGAGGATTTCGTGAACATGGGTGAGGTAGCATCATTCTTGGACTGTATCAGGCTTACAGCTGGGCCTTTACTTGCCCTTGGTAGTGCAATACGCCCTGCCAAGATGCCTGTGACAGCTGCTACTGGATGCAGTTCTGTACCAAAGCAAAATAACATTCTGGCACAAGGGACAACAAAAAATGATTCATCATCTACTACTATGCAAACTGCACCTGCCCCACCGGGCCCTGGAGTAGCTCAGTTTAGCAATCATAATGTTCAGAGTTCCGTGCTTTCTGCTGCTGGGCGGGGTAGCCCTGGATTAGGTCCTAGTTCATCATTACCGTTTGATGTTTCTACTGTGCTCCGTGGACCATATTGGATACGCATCATATATCGCAAGATTTTCTCTGTTGATGTACGCTGCTTTGCTGGGGATCAGGTATGGCTGCAGCCAGCAACCCCTCCAAAAGGTGGACCTTCAGTTGTGGGATCTTTACCTTGCCCACAATTTCGGCCTTTCATAATGGAACTTGTTGCTCAGGGTCTAAATGCTTTTGAACCCAGTATGAATGCTAGACATAGTGCTGCACAGTTGAAGGCCAATGCTAATACAGCTTCTGGAAGTCAGCAGCCAGCCCTTGGTCCAAACCGCTTTAGTGGTACTCATGGTGTAGCTAATTCTAGGCCAACTTCTAATGTTGGTAACCAGGTGGCAGCTGCAGCTAGTTTCAGTCGAGCAGGTGGTGCCTCGGTTGCTTCAAAATCTGCTTTAGGAATTTCTGGGGCCCTTGCAAACCTTTCTCCTGGAACAAATGTTCCTGCTCATATGAAAGGTGACTTGAGCACAGCTTTTACCGGTCTTGGGGACGATGGTGGTTATGGTGGGGCCTGGGTTCCTCTGGCTGCTCTTAAGAAGGTGTTGCGAGGGATCCTTAAATACCTTGGAGTTCTATGGTTGTTCTCCCAATTTCCTGAACTTCTGAAAGAGATATTAGGGTCAATTTTGAAAGAGAATGAAGGGGCACTACTAAATTTGGATCAGGAGCAGCCTGCTCTGCGCTTCTTTGTGGGGTAAGGGTCAATTTATTTAGAACATATGGTACTTTCGCCTAGTGTGTCTTACTTCAGAAAAAGCCAAAGAACCCAAATCTCAAACGTGTGGATGTAGGTTATACACATGCTTAATCAATAATGGAGCTGCCTTGAATATAATACGTTCTTTGCATTGCACACATGTAACATAATTTGCTTTATATATTAAGCTTTTCATATCAATCTCTCCTTTTTCGGCTTGTGTGATAGTGTTTATATCTTAGATGCACATGTTTGACTCCCTTTGGTCATACATGCCAATGGTTCTCTACTCTATAGACAATAGTCATGGAGAACATATTTTTTATCTATGTTCTCCAGGATTCTGTATTTATTGAATATCTGTGCTGCACATTGGTTTCTTTTATTCCCCTGCAACCATTGTAGATTGAGCTAAGTTTAATCCTCATAAACATAAAAAAAGGAATGAACTTTCGGAGGATGCCAACGTATGTCGATAGACATGTCTATATCGTGGGTTCAAGAGTGCTGTTAAACAGACAAGTCTATATCGTGGGTTCAAGAGTGCTGGTAAACACGAAGTGTCACAATCACTTCCCGTCTACAATTTGGTACTAGTTATCATGTGTCCCATTTCAGCCAAATTGTGTTCAGATTTACTCAGTCTTGATCAGCCTGGGCCTGGGGTCTTCCTTAGCCTTTTCTTTTTGGAAAGTCTGGGTACTATTTGATTTATCCTAATACAAGTTACAATTTCAATGCCATCTGATGCTGTTGTAATTTTGAACCAAATCTAATCTGAATGTAGTTCTAGGTTTCTAAATTGAACTGCCAGTATGACAATGTCATTAATATTTGACAGATATGCTCTGTTTATTTGTACTTGTACATACATTGTATCTCATCTGATCATATTGTTCCCCTTCCCATGTCCTGCAGTGGTTATGTCTTTGCAGTTAGTGTTCAACGAGTTCAACTGCTTCTACAAGTTCTTAATGTAAAACGATTTCACCATCAACAGCAGCAGCAGCAGCAGCAATCTCAGAACACGGGCCAGGAAGAGCTAGCAACATCTGATATAAATGAAATATATGACTATTTTAGCAGGCGAATTGCCTGTGAACCCTATGATGCTTCTAGGGCTGCTTCATTTATCACTTTGCTTACATTGCCCATTTCAGTTCTACGAGAATTCATAAAGCTATTTGCATGGAAGAAAAGTCAGTCCCAGGGTCATGGAGAAATTTCTAACGCACAGAGGTCTCGGGTGGAGCTCTGTTTGGAGAAGCATCAAGGGCCAGTTTCTGATCACTCTGAGAGTTCATCGCCATCAAAGAGCAACATTACCCATGATAGAGCCAACCGTTCAGTAGATTTTGGCCTAACTTTCATACTTGACCATAGTCTTGTACAACCTTTGAATGTGTCTGGTGGAGCTTCCTGGTTGCCATATTGTGTATCTGTAAGGCTGAGATACAACTTTGGGGATAATAGTCATATCTCCTTTCTAGCAATGGAGGGGAGCCATGGAGGTAAAGCTTGCTGGCCGCGATATGAAGATTGGGAAAAATGCAAGCAAACGGTTGCCAGAGCAGTGGAAACTTTAAATGGCTCTCCTATTGGAGACGGCCAGGGAAGATTGCGAATGGTTGCGGAGCTGATCCATAAGCAACTACATCTCTCCCTACAGCAGCTAAGAGATGGGCCCCGTTCTGCTGGTCCTAATATATCATGAGATTAGTATTTAGATTACAGCTGGCAGGCTTGGTATTAAGTTGGTCATTTTTTTTCCCGCTATTAAGGTCCAAAGGTACTCAACAGTGAGTGGCATAGGGACATTTCTGCGGAAGGATTTTGCGATGTTCACCTCTTGTAGCTGAGGTACATTGCACACTTTTGTACATAAAGGTCGTGAACCTCTTTAGCTTCTCTATGCTGCTGATCCCAATTATCCTGAAAGAGATATTAGGGTCAATTTTGAAAGACAATGAAGGGGCACTACTAAATTTGGACCAGGAGCAGCCTGCTCTGCGCTTCTTTGTGGGGTAAGGGTCAATTTATTTAGAACATATGGTACTTTCGCCTAGTGTGTCTTACTTCAGAAAAAGCCAAAGAACCCAAATCTCAAACGTGTGGATGTAGGTTATACACATGCTTAATCAATAATGGAGCTGCCTTGAATATAATACGTTCTTTGCATTGCACACATGTAACATAATTTGCTTTATATATTAAGCTTTTCATATCAATCTCTCCTTTTTCGGCTTGTGTGATAGTGTTTATATCTTAGATGCACATGTTTGACTCCCTTTGGTCATACATGCCAATGGTTCTCTACTCTATAGACAATAGTCATGGAGAACATATTTTTTATCTATGTTCTCCAGGATTCTGTATTTATTGAATATCTGTGCTGCACATTGGTTTCTTTTATTCCCCTGCAACCATTGTAGATTGAGCTAAGTTTAATCCTCATAAACATAAAAAAAGGAATGAACTTTCGGAGGATGCCAACGTATGTCGATAGACATGTCTATATCGTGGGTTCAAGAGTGCTGTTAAACAGACAAGTCTATATCGTGGGTTCAAGAGTGCTGGTAAACACGAAGTGTCACAATCACTTCCCGTCTACAATTTGGTACTAGTTATCATGTGTCCCATTTCAGCCAAATTGTGTTCAGATTTACTCAGTCTTGATCAGCCTGGGCCTGGGGTCTTCCTTAGCCTTTTCTTTTTGGAAAGTCTGGGTACTATTTGATTTATCCTAATACAAGTTACAATTTCAATGCCATCTGATGCTGTTGTAATTTTGAACCAAATCTAATCTGAATGTAGTTCTAGGTTTCTAAATTGAACTGCCAGTATGACAATGTCATTAATATTTGACAGATATGCTCTGTTTATTTGTACTTGTACATACATTGTATCTCATCTGATCATATTGTTCCCCTTCCCATGTCCTGCAGTGGTTATGTCTTTGCAGTTAGTGTTCAACGAGTTCAACTGCTTCTACAAGTTCTTAATGTAAAACGATTTCACCATCAACAGCAGCAGCAGCAGCAGCAATCTCAGAACACGGGCCAGGAAGAGCTAGCAACATCTGATATAAATGAAATATGTGACTATTTTAGCAGGCGAATCGCCTGTGAACCATATGATGCTTCTAGGGCTGCTTCTTTTATCACTTTGCTTACATTGCCCATTTCAGTTCTACGAGAATTCATAAAGCTATTTGCATGGAAGAAAAGTCAGTCCCAGGGTCATGGAGAAATTTCTAACGCACAGAGGTCTCGGGTGGAGCTCTGTTTGGAGAAGCATCAAGGGCCAGTTTCTGATCACTCTGAGAGTTCATCGCCATCAAAGAGCAACATTACCCATGATAGAGCCAACCGTTCAGTAGATTTTGGCCTAACTTTCATACTTGACCATAGTCTTGTACAACCTTTGAATGTGTCTGGTGGAGCTTCCTGGTTGCCATATTGTGTATCTGTAAGGCTGAGATACAACTTTGGGGATAATAGTCATATCTCCTTTCTAGCAATGGAGGGGAGCCATGGAGGTAAAGCTTGCTGGGTGCGATATGAAGATTGGGAAAAATGCAAGCAAACGGTTGCCAGAGCAGTGGAAACTTTAAATGGCTCTCCTATTGGAGACGGCCAGGGAAGATTGCGAATGGTTGCGGAGCTGATCCATAAGCAACTACATCTCTCCCTACAGCAGCTAAGAGATGGGCCCCGTTCTGCTGGTCCTAATATATCATGAGATTAGTATTTAGATTACAGCTGGCAGGCTTGGTATTAAGTTGGTCATTTTTTTTCCCGCTATTAAGGTCCAAAGGTACTCAACAGTGAGTTGCATAGGGACATTTCTGCGGAAGGATTTTGCGATGTTCACCTCTTGTAGCTGAGGTACATTGCACACTTTTGTACATAAAGGTCGTGAACCTCTTTAGCTTCTCTATGCTGCTGATCCCAATTATTGTCCCCTCAGAAAGCTAATGATGGACGTTGTAGGTGTCTGGACAACAAGGCAGCTTGATAGGCATATCATCTGCCAATTAAAGTGTTAACCTCGTTAGCTTTCTGATGCTCACGACTGTTACCCTCAAAAGCTTGTGGAGGGCGTTTTATGGTGCCTGGATAACAAGGCATCATGATAGGCGTCTGATCTGTCAACTATGGCAATAATTTGTTTTACAGAAGGATTCTATCGGAGTAACTCCTTGGAACTGAGACTTCTAGTCATCTTGGGGACCCTTGGGAATGGTCCGACGAGCGGCCTGCATCGAGGCATGGAAAATCTTGATCATTGCCTGAGTCATTCGCATGACGTCAGTCAAATGAACTAAGATATGAGTTCAAGGGGGTGGAAGCTCAACACTTGGAGAAAGTCGAGGCAGCTGTGGACGTTTATTCTTGATGTTGCAGTTCTGAAGGTTGCTGATGATGTCTCTGATGCATTTCCATAGGTGTAGGCTGGATGAGGTGTGACATACTGATACGAGGGGATGTACATTAGATGTAGCGCTATTACTTCAAACTGACACACTACGTCCATTTCTATATAAATGACAAGTCTTTGGAAATCATGGAAGAATTGATGAAACGAAGGCTTATTCCAAACTCCAAAGACAAAAATCCTTCCACTGATAAATATAATTCTGTTCTTTTGATTAATATATAAGCTATTCCATGATAATTATTTTGTAGGAGTTAAAACACCCCCACGCGGCTGCTGTTTCCTCAGCTCACAGCCAGCTGTCCGGGAGGCCGATGTTCTGGAACCTGAAGGAGCAGTCGTCGGAGTCCTTGCTAAGCACGATCTCCGGCCCGTCCCCGTCGAACGTCATCTCGTCGGAGGACCCCTCATCTGTTACAGTCTGCGTCGGCAGCACGACGGCTGCCGCCGCCCGGGGCCCGGGCTAGGAGAGCGGCTGCGGTAAGCTCCCGATCCCACATCAGGAAGCTGAGCGTGACGGGGCGCAGCGCGTGGCGGTGCAGCGACAGAAGCTGGCTGATCGAGACGGTGTCTGCGCACCGGACGTCGCCGCCGGCGGAGACGGCCCAAGGAAGCACCTTCTCACGGCCGATCCGAGAGACGACGAGGAGCCTGGAGGCGCGGCGCGCGCGGCGGTACAGCTCCAGCAGGCCGGAGCGGGTGGAGGCCACCCCCGGCGTGCTCTCGTCGGCCACCGAGGAGACGTAGATGAAGCCCTGTTTTTATGGACCATTCAGCAACAAAATCGGTGACCCATCGCAGCACAAAAATGGATGCAAATACTGCCGTATCTATCATGTCTGACAAACTGGGAATGGGTCAGCGGATTACCTCTTCAGTGCGACTTATAGCGAAGCCCAGCCTCGTGTCGCCTGGTTGCAGTTTAATCTCCAGGGCGAGCTCCCCTGCAACGGGGGCAAACCACAGACGAACCGTCCTGACAACGCCGATGTCGATGCCATGGTAGTCTTCGAACCCGTAGAGGCTCATGGTCGCCACATCGGCGAGGTCGCCTAGCGATCCCATGTTCACTGTTGACAACGCCGTATCTCCAGAAATCTGAGGCAGATCAAAGGAGAAGAATCGGCAAGCTCTAAGTTAATCTTGTCACTCTTCATTACCAAACTAAGGTTAGTTGCGCAACATTTTAATTACACTTGCCTACAACTCATGTTGGATCAAGATTACATAATGAAACGCTACTGCATACGATGTTTTGTTCAGATCAACAAATTTTGTAGGGTGTTGAACTCGAGCTAGATCAGGATGACTTACCTTGGTGAGCAGTGCCTCAGTCTGCACATTCATGAGCACAACGGGGACACCTGACCTCTGCGAGGACATGAGCCAGGCGTCAGCCCTGGCCAGGGTGTCCTCCAGGTTGTGGTACTTGGTCTGCGACTCATCGGCCGCCCGCGGAAGCAGCAGGAGCGAGAGGAAACGGCCGGCGTTGGGGACCTGCAGCAGGTCCGTCATCTTCCTCTCCCACGGGAACTCTTCATAGGAGGATACGATCTTCGCATTGCGCAGCGCCGCTAATGCCTTGGAGTTCTTGGAACCTTTGGGAATATTGTTGAATTGCATAGATGTGAGAGAAGAATGGTGGATGCAAATATGCTCAAAATCGGAGATGTGATGATGTCCTTCTAGTAGTAGTTAATTACAACTGTGGAAAGTTGGAGAACTTATATATGTATGGCATACAACTAGTTGGCTCCTTGATCTCAATGCTGTGCAATCTAATTATATATAACTAAGCGCGAAGCTGATCTGCAACTTGCAACAGAGGATATGCAGCCTTTGGATCCAGGAACAACCATCAAATCACTTAAAAGCAGTAGCGGTTTATGGGCTACTTGGAATGATGCAACCTTGGACTTTGATCCATTGACCTTGTCAAGAGTGTGCAGGTGGTCCTGTTCCGTTTCATTTTAATATAGCTAGAAATGTTCAGTCGTGACAGCTTGCAATTGGTCTGGTGAATCTGCTGAGATCCAGCACAGGATCTAACGCCACTCGGGTAATTGATTCTTTCTTCTCCTAGGAGTCCATCCAAAAACTAAGAAGAATGGGGGCCAATGAGTTGAAGAGCAATCATGTCAGCAACTTAGCATGACACATTCCAGCAAAAGGAGGGGGGACAAGACCATAATGCATGGTATAGAATTTTCATCAAATCGTGTTCCTCGCCAATAGCAGAAACAACATATATAGTATGAAGATATCTTTTAGGCTTACAATCTTCAATGAGATGTCATTAATTATTGTCATTATATTCGCAAAGTATGCAATAAATATATTTTTTGCTTATCATATTACCCACACCAGTCATAAATTTTAAAAGATAATACTCCTTAGAAAATTGAGTCAAATTGCTTAAATTTTGGATGAATGCACGCACAAATTCTACTTGAAACTAATACCAATACTGCCAAAATTATTTATTCCAATTGTCTGCCAATAAAAGATAACATTATTTTTTAACTTGAGATAGTAAACATAAAAATGCACTTGAGATAGTAAGATTAATAAACATAAGTTGCATCCAATTTTCAATGATCGTGAACATCTAAATACATTGAATGGCCACAATCCATATACATAACTGATATTTGGTGATTTATTGACAACACGTATGTAACTGAGATCATGCATATTTAGTGATGCATGAACGACAAAGAAAGGAGCAAGGAGGCTAAGTTTACTATCTACGAGTTGTCAGTATGGTCGCCTTTCGTGGCGCTTAAAAAGGCCAAACGTATATAATATTTGCAGAATAACTTAGCCTAAATGGGTCCCCAGCCGTTGACACACTGCACATGAATGCTCTGTAGTATAGCATAAGAGGCAAGAATGAACTTTGGATTCTCAATAGTTTATTCCGATTCTCCTTTTACATTACTTAATTAGCAGACATGAGTGCCGATACACAACCCATCATACTTATATTGAAATAAGTGCCCTCGAATCATAGAGTATCAACTGAATCATAGAACATAAAAAATGTGCACAAACAGCAAGATATATCAATTGACGAACATCCCTACATGGGAATGATCCTATTGTTCCTGCCTACCGTTATGCGCTCACGCTTATATATAAATTTAAATGTACGTATACCTTGGAGACCACAATAGATAATTAAATTTGTGAGGTACCATATATGCAAAAACAATAAGCTCAAAACCCTGCCACGATTTCCAACTTTTTTCTAGAGTTCCGTGATATTCCCAGTTGGTTAGCTCATAATGTGACCAATCTTATTATTATATTGAACAAATGAACTATGATTCAATAATGTGTATAGGTTTGACGAGATAAAAACCTATTCATCCAAGAACAAAAAAGGTTGAAAATCAAATTACCAATCTTTGAATTTTCTGGGGAAAATAAAGCGGTTATTTGAACAAACAAGTTCTGATCTGCTTGGAACATAAAAAGGTTCGCATAATAATTTATGGAAATCAGCAAAGTTCTCCCTGTTTCAATCCTGGCTGTGAGGATAGAGCTTTTCTTTTACCTTCCCTTTTTCGAAGTAACGAGGCTAAATTTTTGCATGTACATATGCAGACCCGCTCAAGTTATTTCGAAAGAACAACAACACATTTTGTTAAGTTCCAATCAAGGTTTGTACGTAGCTTGCACGACCATACATTAGCTAGCATTCATGCATGTTCCGTTCAATATTTCCTCTAGCATTCCTACATGATCGTTTTGATAATTGAAGCAGACGTGGTGCGCGCGTTCGAGCATGTACAGATATAGAGCGAGCCCACGCACCTTCCATTTCGAGACTGTCATGGCTGGACCGGTCGCCGTCGTCGTCACCGCCGCCGGCGCCACCCTTTCGCCCTTTCCTCCCGCTGCTCCCGCTGGCGGACGACGACGACGACCAGCTGAAGTCCGCATCCACTCCTCCTCCTCCGGCGGAAGAGGAACCTGACGTGGCCCCCTCGCGCTTGAACGCCGACATGAGCAGCTTCTGCACGCCGCGCTTCTTCGCCGGCGCCTTGCCGCCACCGGCGTGGTCTGCGCTTGGCGGCGGCGGGGTCTGCGACGACTCAGCCGGGTGGCGCTCGGCCGCCGGCGTCGCCACCGGCGCCTGCGTCGGACGGGCCCGGCCCCGCGC
>LAPY01001370.1:35662-50839 GCA_000970635.1 Eragrostis tef
TTTTTTTTTTCATATTTCGTGTTTTTGCAGGTTTCAATCATTGGTCACCTGAAGACCGAGTGTCTTTCCTTGGGAAGTTCTCTCAGAAGGAGTGGATTGAAGGTGAACAAAGGGGTATTAGCGTTTGGATAAATCGATTTTATATGAGCTTCGGTCTCTGCCTTCGCAAGCGTCCCTTTCCTGTGGTTGATCCGTGTGAAGGAGATATTTTTCCTTATTTCAGCTTTTCTGGTTCTTCAACTGAGGAGATGGATCCGTCGATGGAGGTGGCTACTCCATAAGTTGAGTCTGCTCTGAGGAATGCTTCGGTTCCTTCTCCTTCGCCAAGTTCTCTTCCGTCGCCGTCTTATTCTCTTATCTTCGAAGAATCGTCTCCTGATGATCTCTCGGATTTAGTTGCGCCTCCTCCTGTCCTCGAAGCTGCCTGCAAAGGTCGTTCAATTGTCCCTTCAGAAGTGATACCAGGCTCTTTGGCCGTTGAATCGAATGTTGTTCGTTCGGTTGCTGCTGGCGGTGAGCCAACTATGTCACGTTCCCCTCTTCCCGAAGGCTCTGATGCTGGTTGCTCCGGGTCGAAGAATGTTTTTTACCCTCCGAAGAGGTCTTCCTTTCTAGGCTTACTTGGAAAACGGAAATTCTCTGAGTTTTCGTCTTTTAATTTGGATGTGGCCTCTTCGCTTGGTGTTACTTTGCCTTCTGTTGTCTCCGAAGTTTTGCCTTCGCAACCTTTGAAACGAGGTTAGTGCTTCCGGAGTTGTATTTTTTACCTTTTTCTATTGTCTCTTTCTATCATTTTTTTGATGACCCTTCGCGTATCCCTTATTTTTAGGAGCTTCGAGTTCTGAACCTCTTGAATTGGATTTTGGAGCCATGCTATCGACAATTAACGACGATATTTGTGCTTCGGGTCCTCTTGAGTCTGCTGCGCGTCAAGTTCGCTTTCCAGAGGTTGAGCTCGGATTATCAAATCTTTCATCGGATGTCCTTTTCCATTCAATGATTGCTCATCAAGTGAAGGTTGGTCTTTGCTCTTTGTTTTTTTTTGAGATTTGCCTGTTATCCCTGTGACCTTTTTGACTTTCTTTTATTTCTGTAGTCTATTGCTCTTACACAAGCTTGTGCTCGTAAAGTCGGAAGTTCTTTTAGTGATTCTCTTCGTATGTCATCTCTTGAGGCTTCTCTTGCTGCTAAGGAGGAGTCTTTAAAAGCTGTGTCTGCTACTTCCTCCAGCTTACTTGTTGAAGTTGAAACCCTTCGGAATCATGAATCCGGCCTTGTTTCTGACTTGTCAGTTCTTGAGAAAAAGATTCGGGAGAAGAGGCTGTTGCTAGAGAAGGAGAAGCTATTCAACGAGCACCTTTCGTCTCGTCTGTCGAAGGCATCTCAGTTAAAAATTGCTTCTATTGATAACTCTTACGCTAAGTCGCTTGCCCTTTGTGACTTAGTGAAAGAGCTTCTTGAGGCGCTTGGAGTGAAGTATGACGAAGTTCCAGCGAATGTCTCCATGAAAGATGCGAATGAATGGCTTCGTACTAATTTGAGCATCCTTGCCAATGTTTGCATAAGCTTTTCTTTCGATGCTCTGATGGTCATGATCAGAGATCTTCTCCATAGCCTCTTCAGCGAAGGCAGTAATGCTAT
This sequence comes from Eragrostis tef, assembly GCA_000970635.1. Lineage (NCBI taxonomy): Eukaryota > Viridiplantae > Streptophyta > Magnoliopsida > Poales > Poaceae > Eragrostis > Eragrostis tef. The sequence continues at coordinate 37,304 of LAPY01001370.1, forward strand.
AAACTTCATAGAGCGTCCGGACTTTTCGATGAAGTCCTCTAATTCTTCTCATTGCTTTGGAGCTGCCGAAGGCAAATGTATGAGTCTTATAAACGACTTTTGGTGGAACAGGGTTAAGCATCTTGTTCCCGACGTCTCTGAAGGTTCTTCTTAGACTCCATCGACAAGTTGTTGTAGATAGTTTTTGGGAGGTCTTTTTGTAACCCTTTTTGGGCACCTTTTGATGTAATAGAAGCTGTGTCAAAGCTCTTAAAGCTTCATTACGTCAAATATCCTTTGTTTCATGTGATTCATGTTATGCGATGACTTCGAGCTCTGTGAAGGGCCTTCGGATTTTCGCATTATCGTAACTTGAGATTGCTTCTTCTGTTTTTGTCTTTTGGTAACTTGTTTTGGTCATGTCCTTCGCTCTGTTTTGGGCGAATGCCATTTTTGTTCGGCTTTCTCTTAGCCTTTTTGGGTGGTGATTTTTCTTTTTGACGAAAAATTACCGTTTTGGCTCTTTTGCCATTTGGGTCCCTTCACTTCTTTGCGAAGGTGAATAAGTTTTTCTTTGCCTTTTTTGGTGATTTTCAGCTTCGATGGCTAGTTCGGAGCTGTATTTGTTTTTCTGCCTTTTCTAGGCGGATATAAGACATCTGCGTTAAAGGCAGGTTATGGTATTGAAAAATTTAGCTTCGATATTTTATCAAAGGTAAACTTTAGTTTTCTGCCCTTTGGAGCGAATTCGTCGAAGATGAATTTTATTTTTCAGCCTTTCGAGGCGAATTCGAAGCTTCTGCATTTATAGCAGGCTGTAATATTGATTGATTCAGCTTCGAGGCTTTTCGTCGAAAGTGAATTTTATTTTTCTGTCTTTCGAGGCGAATTCGAAGCTTCTGCATTTGTAGTAGGCTGTAATATTGTGTGATTCAGCCTTGAGGCATTTCGTCGAAAGTGAATTTTATTTTCGAGGCGATTTCGAAGCTTCTGCGTTTATAGCAGGCTGTTATCTTGTCTTGCAAAGTGACAAGGTTCTATTCTTTTGATGCAAATATTTTTGCAGACATCTGGAATGTTCTCCTTTGGCGTATATATATACGAGGTAGCTTCATCTCCTTTTGCTGAGTTCTTCAATCTTTTTCCCTCATGGAAGCTTTGTGGGATCGGCTTCCCTGTGGTGTGCAGAAAGAGCTTGGTCGCGGTGGGCTTAAGCGTGGAGACGCTCTTCCGAAGGAGCTCGTGAATCACTACGAGAGGCTCGATGGGGTTGTGTATAATCGTTCACTGGTCGAAGCTCCTGTTGAACCAGTCCCTCTTGCGGTTGTTCTTCCGGGAGTAGTGATCATTAGTGATGATGATGAAGGCCCTAAAGATAGACGGCCTAGGCCTTCGCAGCCGACGGGGGTGGCTAGTCGGACTCGTAGCAAGACGAAGAAGAAGTAGTTATTTGGTATCTTCTAGTATTGTTTTTTAGATTCGAATGCTTCTGAACGATCTTCGGTTTGTTTTCGCATCTTCGTAACTTTGCTATGAATGAATGAATCGCTTTTTGCTTTGTGTCTTGTAATTGGTGATGACGCCTTTGTTTTTGTTTGGTCTTCATTTGCAAGTAGCCTTCGACTTCGCAACTTTCTTCTTGAATGTACAAGGTCTTGTGTAGCTTTCCTCTTCTTCTTCTTTGGCTTCGATTTTTCTGAGATGCCGTGAACTCCAATAGTTAGGTTGATGCTTCCTGAGGTGAGATGAGTGGCTAGAGGCTTCCATTCTTGTTGTACTTTTCTTGTCCTCGCAGTGTCTTCGCTTTGTGATAGTCTTCTTTTCTTTTCATCGTGGGTTCGGCCCATGGACGACGCCAAATGTTGGGAATCGAGGGTCTTGATTGACGCGTCGAAGCCCTCCAACAGGTTGTTGATGATGTGCTGGTTCGTTTGGAGTCGTCGAAGGTGATTATGGCCTCCGAATTGGCTCGGCGAAGCCCTCCTAATGCTTGGAGTCGCGGATCGAAGGTGATGGTATTGGCGAAGCCCTCTTCTTGATTCAGGAGCTCCAATCGAAGGTGTTCTTGGTCAGGTTCCCTGCAGTTTAAGGTGTGCGAAGCCCTCCTTAGCCCGCGATGCCGGGCGAAGGGGTTGAGCGTTTAGAGAGAGTAAGAATCAGATGTCGCTACAGGACCGTCTCCCTCCATATTTATAGGGGGAGACGGGTCAGATTTACAATTATGCCATTTGGCCTTTGTGTTATGGTTTCCCGCTTAAAGGTATTGAGTTGAGCGCCTTCCTGGCGTCACTCAAGCCCTCCTTTTGCCTTCGACGATACTTATCAATTGTGCAGGTCGCAGTAGCTTCGGTCCAGTCTTCGGTAATATCCTTCGCGCGTGTCTTGCTTTGAATCGGTCGTCCGTCCTTCAGTAAGATCGCAGCTCTCTTCCCAACAAACACAAGAGGTGTGCTGCACAGAAGGAATATGCACCTGGATGACTATGATTGTGAGATGTGTATACTACAAAGGGAAGAAACAATATATCATTTATTCTTAAGGTGCAACTTTGCCCGGCAATGCTGGGAAACCATTGGACTACATGCTCCTCATATATCAAATCCTGGAAGGGCTGTGAAAAGACTGAAACAACAACTTCAGGTACCATTCTACATGGAGATTATAATCCTTATGGCATGGAGTATATGGACCACAAGGAATGATTGGATATTTAACAGGAAAGACCCAACAGTACAAGGATGCAAAGACAAATTCAAGAGAGAATTCGCTTGGTTATCCATAGAGCGAAACCGAGGTACTTACCACAAATTAAAGAATGGCTACAAGCATTAGAATAGCTTTCTTTCTTTCTTTTTGGTTTGCTTTTGGTTACTTGTGAATGCTTTTTATGTAACTAAACTACTTTATATAAAATTATAAAATATAATCAGTAGGGGATGTTTTCCTCTCCTGTTGCTTCAAAAAAAAAATTCTCTGAAATATATTGACTGTTTCCTCACGATTCTTTCATGTTCTCTGTTTTTCTTTCCTTTTTGCCGAGGCCAATCTTGCCCGGCGCGCCACCGTAGAATCGTTCTGTTTGACTTAGTAGCTAGAGCAGGAACGCAGAGGCGAGCTGGTGGCCTTATTCCGAAGAGCGCTCACCCAAGCTTCTGTGCATGGCGAGCCAGAACGCGGCCGAGCGTTCGTCTCGCCTAGTGCCACCGTCGCCATGCCGTTCGACCGCCGCCGTTTCCGCATGAACTCACAAGTCACACCTCATCAGTCCGCGTTCCGCCATCGTGATGTCACCCGTACCTTTGCAACTGTTTGTGTTTTGAGGTTCCCGGAAAAGAAAGTGCTACGCAATCGACAGATCGAACAACTCCCAAGTTAGGAGTCCTGACGGCTCCCATGGTGGCTTCCAGTGAAGAAGGTGGATATGTTGAACTGGTCCAAGGATCCTCGCCGCAATGGAGCCGAACGCCGCATCCGCGCAGTCCCTTCCGATTCGTCATCGACTCATCGTTGTTGTAGTCATTGTTCCTGTCGCTCGATGCCATGCCTCTACTGTACATGCACGTGAAAAATACTAAACTGCCCCCTGTTTAATTAGGGAGAAAGAAAAAAGAATTAGTACCGGGCCCACCAACTTTTGGTACCGGTCCACAATTTAAAGTTCCTTCTAGTAGATTTGTCTCTTTTTCTAACCGTTAGATCTGGTCAAACGAACGGTTACAATTAATTATAAGCACTATAGAATTTCTCATTACCATATATATCATCCAGATGCTGTATGGACTAGGCAGTATTGTTACTCTCTGACCATTGAGTGTAGTGTAGCAGCTGAAGAGGAGCATAACACACCGTGCAAACTACCAATTTCAGAGAAGGATGGATGGCATCACCCGTTGGGCATAGGTGGCATCAGGAACAGAGCCGAATAAGGGACAGAGGAGCCAAGAAGTCATGGACCGCAGGACAGCGATGGCCACATGGTGAACTAGATGAGTGGCTGCCGTCAGCGTCCACCAGAGGGCTCCAGAACAAAGGAATGGTGGTGCTTTAGGAGGGATGGTTCGTTGATCATTCTGAGAAGGCACATCGATCCTGCGTCACAAGAAAGAGCTTTTTTTTTTCAATCAATGATAAATGATGCACTAGTGCGGGCAAGCCGCAACACATTTGTGGTGGCATATACACACGAATAAGCACAATTATCCTCCAAATGGATACATCCGCATCTGTCTGCAACTTCTGCGTCCCCGCTGTCATTTTCGCCATCTTTGACATCCTCAGCGTCATCCGTGTCATTGCCAGCACCAAAGGCCGCGAGCGTGGGTTCACCATGCGGCTAATTGGAACACTCAAAGGTGGCATCTTGGAACATCATTGTGCGGCAAGACATGTACGAGTACGACTCCAACCTCGGAGAGGAGGCGGAGTACCTTCTCGTTATGCTCTGACTCGGCAAATCCGGCTCCTACCTACTCGCCATGAAGTAGCAGGAAATGACCATCTATTAGCGTCATCATCAGTAGATCGGTAGACGGTAGGTTGTGGTTCACTACAAGAAAAGAGACTTTTAGCCACCAAGTTTTAGTGACCAAGAAATTTTTTCCTTTGTTGGTCACTACACTACAAGAAATCTGGTAATCTATGACGGTTTCTTGATGACGATTTAAGAAAATGTCATGAATCATATATCATCCGTGATGATTATTAACTTTTTGTCATGGATCTGTTGTACCTAGTCAACAAGCTTCTCATATTCTATGACGAACCCTCTAAAATCGTCATAGATTAGATCATGGGTCCAATGAAAATTGTGATGACGAATTTAAATCTGTCATGAATTATATCATAGGTAAGATAATACTTTGGTGATGAATTTAAATATGTCATAGATTAAAACACAAGTACAACTATTCTAGGGCGACGAATTTAAATCTATCATGGATGAAATCACATGTATAATGAAACTACGGTGACCAATAGGAAAACGTTCAAAATTTATTTAGGGGAAATTTTTTTTCTTTGGTTCTCTGATTTATTTTTTTAAATAGAAAACACTTTAGTATCTTTGTCCCTGTGAAAACAAGTTTGAAAAATTAAATAAAACGTCTCAGAGAAAGGAGGATTTGAACTCCTGTGCTTTCGTCACTCAAAAACAGGCAAAAGCTCCACCGATCTTTCAATTGTGAAAATTTTCATGAGATAATTTATGTAGTATTATCTCACAAAACAAACTAACCTGAAAATAATGTGTTGTAGATGGATTCGAATACAAGCCTTAGCTCGCCCCACGCCACCCACAAAACGTCACGGATTAAGTCGTTCCATGACGGTTTAGTAAGAATGTCACAAAGGTTAATCTGTGACTCTCAATACATGACCATTTAAGAAAATGTCATAGATGATGCATTGTGACAGTTTTTTAGTAATCTGTGACAAAATAGGTATGTCATGTATGACATGATCAGTTGTAGTGCTAAAAGTTAATTAATAGTGACCAATTTTGAAATTATCAGTGGATAAATGGTTTTAGTGACTAATATTATATATAGTTACCAAGGTTGTGTTGGTTGCGATATAATTTTAGTGACCAACATTTATAATATTTGATTACTATATATATATAGTGACAAGGTTTTAGCCACCACAACGTGACCAAGCTTGTTGGTGACAAAATAACTATTGTGACCAACAATATACCTATAGTGACCGTACCTTCATGACTAATAGTCTTTTTTCTTGTAGTGGTTGTAGCAAACTACAACAAGCTGCTTGTTGAGTAGCATGAGGTCATCCATGTGTTTTATGCACGTGTTTTGCATTCATCGGGTCCTCGCTCCGATGGGGCTAGGTCTGGACAGATGATAGGATGGAGACTCGGATTCCAACGGATGTGGCAGCAGGCAGTGGGCGGCACGAGACATGCTGGGTGGCTGGCGCACGCTGGGAGACAGTAAGGAGCATCGCCCCGGTAGATCTGATCGTCGTAGGGAGCCAGGGAGGGTGATTAACCAAACAGTTAATTCATAATGAGGCGAACCGAACTGCACATTAACCAAGTTTTGTTCCGTTCCACTTCGTAACTGGTCTGAACTGGACCTTGATCTGATCAGTCCATACTGGAACGCGAATTAAAGGTTTGCATCGGACTGCAGATGCATTTTCATTCGGGTGTGAAACTTCAAAAATCCTTTAGCACATGGTGTTCGGTATTTTTTGATATGCATCGAGTATTATCCTTGGATCCTAGCCAAGTTTTGTGCATGTTTTGGTCTCGCAAAATGCTTTGTGCTTGTCCAGTGCCCCTGAAACATTAAGCCATGCGTATATACGCAAGGCAATTAAACAGCAAAGATGTCTTTCAATTATCAATACATGAATTATCAATGTTTTAAAATCTAATGAATGTTTTAGAACATATGTACTACTATACACAGATATGATCAGCTATTCAACTATGATTTTAATGGGCAGCACGTGCACTAGTGTACCAACCAGCCTCCTCTTTCTGAAGCATGAACGTTCTTATAAAAGAGCCTCCATTTCAACTTCCGTTTCTCTTTGCATCACAGAAATGGTGCACATATAAGGAGTAGAGTTAGCTTCCGGAAATGAGCACAGCACAGCACACGTCATTGGAAAGGAGGAACTCCCTACTTGAGTGGTTGGGATCCGGAGGCATTAGGAACCTCATTCCGTGTGGTGTCACGTGTTCCAAAGAAGTAACACGGATTTTGTTCTCACAGAATTGAGACGAAGTCAAATCTGGGTGCATGTTTGGACGAAATGCGCATAGTTCAGGAGGCGCAAAGGCTGTGAACTGGGCAGTTCGTTACCCGGCGGCTAGTTCTTCCTGCTGACGAATGGAATGCGAGAGAGACACATTCTTGGTTATCATTAAGCAACGGCTCGTATTGTGGCACCGCCGGGCATGAACCACACCAACCGGAACACCTTCGGCTCCTAGCTAGTCCTACTAGAAGGCCGGGTCGTGTCCAAATGGCCAACAGTGCCGTCTATTGTGGCAAACTGGCAACAAGGCCCCACGAGCTCGAGCTTAAGGAGCAACACCGGTGAGCGGACTGCGGAGGCAAAGCTCTGGGTGTTGGTTGCGGCGATCATCCTTGTCAGGTCGCAGATCCTCCTCGACTGGCCAACAACTACAGCCTCACCAGCGCGCACGCCTGACGTGGGGCCACTGGCCACGACAGAGAGGATATGTGCCTCCCAAATGCACCGGTAAGGAGATGGGCGCGCGCTAGCCGCGCTGGGAAGGAGATGGGGCAAGTCAGGGATCAACCGCGCTGGAAGGAGCTCTCGGATCCATGGATGCATCTCGTTATTTTTCTTCTTCCATTCATCCAACACAAGATGGGAGGACGGGGCAGTTGTGGGAGTTGAGGTCAAAAAAGGCATCGGTATCGGAGAACGACAAAATTTTCAGAAGAAAGGTGATGTGCTAGAACGTCATATACAAAGGAATGGTGAGAGTGTGTTGCAAGCAGCGTTATGTAAAAGCACCGCTTGTTTCAAAGTCTTTGACTTGGACCTGCTCCATGGAATGGCATTGTCACGCAGAAGGATCTGAAAGGGGTCATGTTTTCATGCAACACCCCAACCCGTTTCTAGCAGTAGTGGTTTCGACTCAAGTGGTCCAAAATTTGTGTTGTTGTGAGAATAGTCTCACACTGATTATTTAGGTGAGCGAGGTTTAGCATATAATTCATACCTCCAGGTTAACTCTTTTGCATAAAGCTAGGACGAAAGCGTAAGAAGGGTGCTATGTCCATCCGCGTGCCGGTGGAGGCTGCGCGGTAAACGAATTTTAAGGCAGGGATGATATTACCTTTTATTATTAACATTCATGTATCATCCTAGATGTGTTTTGAACATTGTAGTTTAAATTATCAATGAATTCTGTTAACTCTTATAACTCTCAAGTGAAGAACCCATTTGGGTAGAGATTGTTGCCTTCAAATCCAAGAGACTCATAGCTCTTGCCATCAAATACCTAAGCCTTTGTGACCTCGCCACTCAATATATTTTTCGTTTCGGATTGAGCCATTGCTATCCTTTATTATTGTTTTCTTTGATTTCCTTTTTTCCTTTTTGTCCTTTTTTACCTGAGTGGATGATATATATTGCTCCTACTGCGTCAAATGTCCAGCTCATCGTTCGTCGTCCTCTTCCCGTGCGCAACCATTTTAATCAGTAGATGTAAGGATTGGGAGGTATGGTTACGGGAGAACGATACTCATGTAGACTGTGGTACTGTACGAGCAATGAGTCATCAAGGAACTGTCCAATTAAGTTAGTCCCTATACTAGGATTATGTGATATTTCAAGATAAGAATATAACTGCCATTGAAGAACATCAATGATGTGAACAATCTTCTGTACAATGGATACAATCATATATGCTTGATCAGTAGGCACATTTAAAAATTGTTGTAGCACTTAAATGATACAGATAAGATACTATTAATGGAGAGCAGGTGTAGTTGTGCGGTAATCACCCTCGGTTTGCTGAAGCCTGGCCCTAACTACATATTTGGGCACATAGCCATGTCTCTTATCAGATTACGCCGACCTCCGTCTTTCTCTTTTCAGGAAAGCTACTAGTAGCCCATGCTACAATTGGCAACTGTAACTCGGGAGCAACAAGCCGCAGTGCAGTGTGTTGGGCATGGAAAGCATCGGGATCCATCAAACATGAGGCATTAGTACACTCAGAAGTGAATCCATCATAAAACATCGACCGCCGTGGTGCTTGCCTGCCGCCGGCACCATTCCTCTTCTTCTTCGGCAACCCGTGGGCGGCCACTATCGACGAAGCCGCGTGAGGCAGCGCAACGGGCCACAACGTATGGCCGCGTGATTGGCAAAAACAGTGCTGTAACCAAATTTGGTCTGACTGCTTTGCATAATGGAGCGGGGTAATCCCTTGTTAGTCTAAAAAAAAACAACAACAAGTATCGACATCGCTGCTCTCGGATAGTGATGAGCACCGCGTCCGGCTGACGAGGCGGGCAAAGGTACACCGGGTGAGGTCGGACATCGGAGGGCTCAAGCCGTGACCAGCGACCTGCCGCAGGTCGCTACCCTTGCGGTTGGTTGTCAGCCGTTGGGTTGTCCAATTGCTGTGCCCTTACCTTTTCTTTTTTAGTCGAAAGAAGAATTATATTAATATATAGTTGAGTACATCATCAAGTTACAAGCACTCTGTAAAACAAAGAGATTACAATCAAGAGTACTCAACATGTAGCTCTAAAACTCAATTTTCAACCTGTGTGAAAGTTCATACGGAAGACTGCACAGACAAGTGGTCTTCGTGCGCCATAGACGGCTCAACCAGAAGTAGTGCCACAAGTGCCCAATGAATGGCAGGAAACATTCATGTAGGCGGAATTGAGCATCATCTTCTTTCTCATGTCTCTCTCCTCCTTGCTTCTGCCACCGAAGAAGAAGAGAAACTAGACCCAAAGTTCTTACTAGACCTCCATCGTGATTGGATCAAATCATGACAAAACGGGAAAGGGCCTGGAGAAATTTATTCCATGGCGGCGACATCATCCCCGCCTCCAAGTCGCCGTCTGTAAACCTAATTCTCCATGTCGCCATGAAGTTGTTGACGTTGCCGCCACCACCTTCATCGGAACCGTCATGGAGAGACCAAATCCACCCTACCTCCTCGCCAACGCCGGATAGAAATAGGAGGAACTAAATCCCCAATATCAAATAACTAGACATGAGGAAGACTCACCACTAATTAAGAAATTGATCTCTAAAATTTATTGGAGAAACGGGTCTCCACTCCCGTTTTCTCGACATGTAAGCTGCGCCGAGTAACGGGTGTATGCCCAACTTCAAAAAGGTTTGTTGGCCAAGGGTGGAATGTTTTAAGTTGTACGGCTGTGTTAATGGGAAGATACAACATGAGGAACTGCCCACGACGTGACACATGCCAAGAGCTCTACAAGCGGGCTAACTCATCCACGCGCGACCGTGTGTTCACGTTCACGCGTGCCGCCTGCTGCGCCTGCCAGTGCACATGGATGGGGAAAAGTTTGAGGAGTTTGAGGAAAAGTTTCTGTTACACCAAAAGTTACGTGAAAAATTACAACGAAATTTTCAATACAAAACTTTTTGAGACAAAGTTTTCAAAAAAGTTGTACCAAAACTTTCCAAAAATAAAAATCTAGTGAGAACAAAACTTTCTAAAAAAAAACGTTGTGGGGCTGTTGGCCGGGTGCGCGGGCGCCCGTGGAATAGCCACGCCCTTCTGCAAGCCTTGCTTAATGCTTAGCTCTCGTTAATGCTCGCGGTCAAACAATAATGAAAAATAGCTTGCCGGAGTTCAGGCTAAAATACTAGCAATGAAAAACTGATCAAGGGCTATGAACAAACGCCTAGGATCCTGATCATGGGCTATGAACAAAGACAAGTCCAACGTTCAAAAGAGGATCCTGCGTGTATACATTGAATCGTTCGTCATATCTATGGATTCTGGTACCACTGCATAAGCAATCAAGAACTAAGGATGGAAAGTGAATGTCGCAATCAGGCGCATTTCAAGACTGTTCAAGAGCTTAAATAATGCTGATAGGGTAATGTAAATGAAGAGTAGGTGCACCCATCAGCCTTTCTTTGCTGAAGCGTGGCTTTATATTTATTGAGCTGCATGCCTCAATCAGTTCACATAAAACCTAAACTAATAAGGAAAGGTGGGCAAATTCACTTATACTCCAACACTCTCCTCACATGCAGGCTCCATCAGGCCGCAAACGATTGGAGTGGGATGCAATTTATTTAATAAATCGTGCTAGCTAGTGAGGATTCGCGGACTCGAGACCTCTGATCCTAATACCATATTGAGCTGCATGCACCAACAAATTCACATAATAGCCTAAGCTGATAGGAAAAAGTGAGCAATTCAGTTATACTCCAACAATATTTGTGTAGATAGCCAAGCCTCTTAACAGATCCCATGCCTTTCTTTGCAGAACAGCAACTAATAGCCTATGCTGCGGTTGCCAGCTGTAACTTGCGAGCAACATATGCCGTAGTACAGTGCATTGGGAATAGAAAGCATCGGGATCCATCAAAGAATGATATGAAGAGCAACGAGCTTACTAGGAAGTAGGGCCGACTCTAAGGTTTCGAAGGCTCTGGGGCGAACGCAAATCTGTGGGGCCCTATAGCATTATGCACACTAGCCTTTGCTCTTGTTGTGCATTGCCGGAATCTCCCAAGTCCTCAGGATTATCGCTGTAAACCGAAATACTTGGAAAGAACTTGTGTATAGCACTCTTTTGCGGCACAATAGACTGATCTTCTAGTCTTGTTTTCTTTCTTTTTGCATCACCAGACAAATGTTTCGGTGGCGACATTCCTCCCAAACCTGAATTTTGTTAGTTAAAAATTGAGGATATTGACTAATCAGGCCATTACCTCAAAGAAAGAAAGACTAATCAGGCCTAAGACTAATTAACTATCGGTGGGGAAAACATATGAATAAAGAGTTAACTAATTAATAGAAATTTACCTGCGGCAAGCCACCAAATCAATCGGCGATCCCAATCCGCTGGTTGTGGTGAACTGGGCGGACGATCCCAATCCCAAACCGCAGCGGCAATACAGCAGCCGGGCGGCTGTGGTGAACTGGCGATCTCGGCAATATGGCGACTAGGACGAGGAGTCTACGAGCAAGGCGTCCGCGTTCGGCAACAGGAAAGCTCAAGAGTCGTGAAAAGGATTGATACGATCGTGCGTGGGTGCCGGACTGCCAGGCCATTAGCGCTTAACCTATTGGGCTATTTAAGTTTTGTTGAGCTATTAGTTTAATTCAGGCCAGTTAAGTAGTAAGTAATCAACCACATATGTAAAGTTTTTTGAGCCCCTACCTGGGCCGGGGCCCTAGGCCATCACCTTCATTGCCCCGGCCCAGAGGCGGCCTGTAGGAAGCGAATTCTGCCACTGCTGTCAATACGGACTGCCAATGTCTTCGCCTTCTCCCCGGAACCAACTCTCTTTCTTGGTGGGCCACGAGCGAATACTATTGACATGATCGTGGAGGGCTATGATTCATTCGAAGTGACGGCACCAATAAGAGCAAGCTCATCGTATCGGCTTGTAGCCGATTTGTGTCAGAAAACTCTTACATGGATGAGAGACAAATGCCCCCTAACACAACCCTTGTCGCGGTCGGGAGTGACGGTCGCGTCTCGCACTTGTGTGGGCCACCAGCTCTCCCAGCTTCTGTCACCTATACGAGAGATAGGACCTACGAGGGGGCGTTAATCGGCCCCGCGTTGGCCAGTCTGGGTGCGACATCGGCGATGCTCCCACCGCGTTGGCCTTGCTCTAAGCGTTGCCATCGACGAGCTGATGAAGAGGGTGGTGCCGTTTAGGAGTGTCGCAGTATTATACGCCGCCACACCTGGCAGCTGCTGCCAGCCATCTGCTAGCCATCCTCCGCACCAAATCCACACCAGGTAGACATGTGGCGTGGTGTGGGCTAATGGCACTCAGAGCAGCTGATTCATGTAGGCGGCCGAGAGCGGAGGCGTCCCCACATGTCCTTCTGGAATGCGAGAGATTCACTCTTTTTATTTTGTAAAACTGCTCTGATTATGATTTTGATGGTGAAGATTAGTAAATAGAGGTATTGTGACATAGATTCTTACGTAAAACTGTAGTTATAGTATTTGTAATGGGAGCAGTTACAGCGCGTACGGACGCGCGATAAGGGAGCGCACAACCCTTCTCAAACCCCGACACGTATTCTAAAACAAGACCAACCAATATATATATGGCAAGTGTTCCAAGTTTACCAACCAATATATATGTGCCAAGTGTCCCAAGTTTAGAGAAACCAGCGCATGAGAGACGTCTCTGTTTGTGTAAGTGTGAACGCATTAACTACTCCATCTCAAAACTTTAAAATATCATAACTCTCGCATACGACGTCTGTTTTCGATTTTGTTTTCACCACTGTACTCTACGTGACGAGATGAACAAAACTAGGTCCCACAAACATATATTTTAAATATTTTTTACGTGCACTAAAATATCATAAAAGTTGCTACTATGTTTATAACATAAGTTGCTACTATATTTGTAACATAAGTTGCTACATGACAACTTTAGAAAATGTATAGTAATTTGTGTGGTAAGGATTGTAGCAACTTTTGTTATGGACTAATGGGCATACTAATAATTTAAAAGTTATATTAAGTACAAAAGGTAGCAACTTCTGTTACTATAGTGGCAGCCACTTGAGTTTACATACATGTGTATCAATTTGTATATAAACTTATATACACATAAGTTGCTATCATAAAATATATTATTATTACAATATACAACATAAGTAAGCATTACATAATAGGTTAAAGATTTCATACTATCAGTCCATAACATAATATCAGTAGCAACTTCTACACAAAGATAACATAGTTTGTTTTAATAGTAACATGTTGTAGCAATTTATGTTATATAGACAGTAGTAACTTCTCGCAAAAATAGTAGCAACTTATGTTATCAAAAAAAAATCTTCAAAAC
>LAPY01001370.1:88794-117097 GCA_000970635.1 Eragrostis tef
GAGGGGGCGCCGCCGGCCTGCGACCCGCCCCCCTCGCGAGGACCGTGGCGAGCGCCCGTCGCACTGCGGGCTGATCTACGCGCGTGGCAGGGAGGACCCCTGGAACGCCATCGCCGCCGCCGCCACCCCCGTTCGCCGCCCAAACCAAGCCCGTCGAGGTCCCCGCCAACGCCGTCCAAGAAGAACAAGTCTTCCTCCAAGAAAAAGAAGTCCAAGGCTCTGGCAGGATGAGGTCGCGCCGCCGCGAGCTGGCCCCGTCGCGGCCATCCGCACGCCCGCCGCCGCTAGCCATCCTCCGTCGTGGTCTCCCGCGCGCCCGCCGTCGTCCACTCATGACTCGCCGCTTCCTTTCTTTTTTTCCTCTGTCTGACCGGATAAGTTAAGCATGGGTAGCAGTGTCCATTTTACTCTGTCGGCAGGCTCCTTGGTTCTCCCCCCGCTCCCAAAACGACACCTAATGTGGAACGAAGGGAGTACTATGTTCTTTATTGTGTTCTTCGATTCGCAGGCAAGGCTAAGCCTTCTTGAGGAGACGTGGTATTGTGATTGCGAGATTTAGAACGTGTTGTTCTGAAGCCGTATCGACGTGTGTCAAGTCTCCAGCAAATCAAGAGTTATCAGAACCTTTCGGAAGATCGGGAATCCTATTTCACATCAAGAGGTATTCAGAGACATGTTTACTATCAGGTTCGCCTCTTTAGTTCATTTTGATTTCGACTTCATCCCCGAGTTCACGAAAAAGCCAAACAAAAATTAAGTTGTTAGTTTTACCTATCCCAAAACTACGTTTAGCTTTTGTATAATTCTTTTCAGAGTCCGTAGTGTTGAGTTTGTGTCCTAGTCGTGTTTTGTTGCTAATTTTTGTTCGTGTCTGATTTCAGTTTGTGATTTTTCCACCCGCTGCACTCCATCGTTGAAACCCTAGCATCCACTTTCCGCATTCCGCTATTCATATACATTCCACCCACCACACCATGATTTTGGTAATATGTTTCTACCATATTTCAGCGCTTTGATTCATATACATGCCACCCACCACACACAAACATCCGCTGCAACCACCGGAATTTGTTTCGCCCTCACCGATTTGAGTTTGCCCTTTGCAAACCCTGACTTGACATACCTTCAGTAGTTCTTGACTTGATTTCGAGTTGAACCCAACCAGACGCAGTCAGCTTCGTCGTCTCAAATTTTTTTTTGTTAACCACCTTTCAGATGGTTTAAGTTGTACCTAATTGGCACAGGAACTTGCAGAATTTCTGTAGGCCATACCTCTATTCTAGCTGAAATTACCTGAGCTTCTATTTCTTGTGTTGCTATACCAGAGAAAAATAAAAAAAAATAGAGAATTTTTTTTTGTGATTTCTACTCGTGCCTTTGGTCTGCATAGTTTTTAATGCACCGAGCAGGAAGCATCTTTGTGTTCCCTTTGGCTGCTGGTTCTTGTTCTGTGTTCCTTGTTGTTCACTTTTGGAAGTAGATATGAGTATACCAACAACTAGGACCAGTGCTTTGGACATTTATTCAGCATTACTATCTGTTATTGAATTGTGTGCCACTCACATATTTGGCCTTCCTAGCTCCACATATCTCTTCTGAACAGCACAGGTTTCTGACCAGTGCTTTGGACATTTATTCAGCATTACTATCTGTTATTGAGTTGTGTTCCACTCACATATATTGCTTTCCAAGCTACACATACCTTCTTCTAGACAACACATGTTTTTGATCCTTGCAATTGCGGAGCACACCTTCCATGTATCCTTTACCTTGCTAGTAAGAACCTTGTAAGAGATTGGTATGAGGTTTTCTTTTGCTTGGTTGAGAGGCACCACTGCAGTAGTATTTGATAGGGATAACCTTCACTGTTTGTTTCTGTTATTGTGTCTACCATGGCAGGAGACGACGATGCAGTTGACAATACTCCCAAGGACTTCACCGAATGTGCCAGTCAGAAGCAGCTAAAGGCTGTTCTTGACAAGTTTGTTGAAAACACGATGAAGCAACTGAAGGTGACGATCGAGAAGGTGGTTGTTAAATGTGTCAGCAACCAGGCAAAGCGGCTGGACAGGAGGATATCCACACTCCAAGACACGGTTAAAGATTCACAAGACATAGTTCAAGATTCACAATACACGGTTACTATCGTAACCACCTTGGTTACTACGTTAACCGGCAAAGTTTGTGAGATGGAACTCGACATGGGCATACAAGATGACATGGTGTATGATGAGAAAGGAGAAGTTGATGAAGCAAAGACCAGAGAGAACAAGGAGCGACGACGTCTACAACATAACACCCGCGGTATGGGTCATCAGCACCGACAACATGGTAACCGTGATCGAGGTCGTGACGATCCCTACGCTAAGATTAAATTTACTATTCCACTGTTTTCGGGTTCATATGATGCTGAGGGATATCTTGATTGGGAGATGACAGTAGAGCAAAAATTTAGTGCCCATCTTGTTCCTGAGCAGCATAGAGTTAGGCAAGCTACTAGTGAGTTTAAGGACTTTGCTATTGTTTGGTGGAATTCCCTAATTGGTGTTGACATTCCTGCTACTTGGCATGACCTTAAGGAAGCAATGCGTGATCGTTTTGTCCCCCCTTCCTATTATAGAGATTTGCAAAAAAAAAAAAAAATTGCAACGTCTAGAACAAGGTGATAAATCTATACAGGATTACTATGGGAACTTCAAAAGGGTTTGCAACACTGCATGATAGTAGAGGAACCGGAGGATGCTATGTGCCATTTTTATGCTGGTTGAGGCGTGAGATTCAGGATATTGTTGATTATAAAGAATTTAACATTGTCAACAAGTTGTTCCAATTTGATATGCTTGCAAAGAAGGAATTGCAGGACGTGAACAGCAGAACAAGAACAAGACCACCTCATATACGCCACGCAGCGTGCCGCCTTCAGGATTGACCAAGCCCACTCCTCGCAGGACGCCTCCACCAGCCACCACCACTGCTGCAGTGCCAACACCACCTCCCCCACGATCTTCAGATGCGGCAAAAGTTGTGGAGACAACCAAGAGTGCCCCGACAGGACGCGTCGGCATTCAGTGCCACCGCTGCCACGGGATTGGCCATGTGCAGTGGGATTGCCCAAGTCAGCGGGCATATATTGCTACACATGATGGAGGTTATATCAGCACCTCCGACATTGAGGATGATGAAGGCATTGATGAAGACGGCAAAATCTTTAGTCGTCAGGACACGATGTCATATGGCGTCCACATTGTGCAGCGGGTGCTTAACACACAAGTACAATGTCACACCTGGTTCAAAGAAAATAAACGAATGTATCCACATATATGCCAAGATCAGTTAACCATATATGTAGTCGACAAATAGTGAAATATCATTATTACAAGCCAAGTAAACCTTAAATATTTGATACATAAAAACTCGTAGGTCTCAAAAAAAAAATTCTAAATGCAGCAATAAAATGAAGCGTGTCTTCCATCTTCATAGGCATTGTCCGGGGGAGTGCCAACTACAAAGTGTCCAGGTTGAAGTCCTCGTCTTCTCCTCCATCGTCTGAGCAGCAATAAATGACAAAACATGGGAAATAGCTCACGTGAGTACATAAAGTACTCAACAAGTGTGGAAAAGTATGACATGTTGGCTATAAGCAAGAAAGACTCGACTCGGGTTTACTGCACTATGCAAGACAAACGATCCTAGACTCAAAGCATCCTAATTATTAGGTGTCATCTCTCCAACATAACTGAACCAACAAGGAAAAGCTCTTAACTAGGCCGCTCTTAACCAGGCCGCTCTTAACCGTGAGCATGGCTGTCATGACAGTTTATATCTCTGCAGAACTTGCGCACGTTCGTCATGAGTCGTGTTTCCCGTTTTGCTTCACACTTTTGAGGTGTGCAGCCAGGGTCACACTACAAGGTCTTTCCAAGGCTCCTCTCAACCCTGTAGACATCCACTAAGGTTTCACCGCTAACAACATATTGGAGTCCATTTTTCCTCCGCTGCATAAGCCCTCTTTGGTGCCACTAATCATCCGAATGGTGTGTACAGAGAAGAGGATATCCAAGTAATTGGCCAGGCTATACTCGTATAGGTCTTATGGTTGCGCTGTTAAGCTGGGTTATATGCTTCACGAACCGGTCCTTAGAACCTATGGCAGGCACTAGCACAAACCGAAATCTCGTGCACGACGGCACCATACCAAACATCCCAACCTGCCAAGGTTCTCTATCTCCATGTCACTAAAAACCATTACCACATCCCAAGAATTAGGTTCAGTATATCATTAGTCAAATTATGGTACCCCATAACCGAAACCACTGACGGCACTAACAATTAAATCTATCCAGACTTATGTATACCCATCAGCAGGCTTCAAGGAATAATAAGGAAATAAACTAGTAAACCATAACATGGGATTCCAATTTAAGACATGCATGCATAAATAAAAACTAGACAATCCTAAGATGGGCTCAGTATGGTCAATGGCACTTGCCTAGTTGCTGCTCAAACTCTTCAAAAACCTGATCTTGGAGGTTCAATGTCGGCTCTTGATCTGTTTGCGCAATCGTCGTACCGACAAGCAAACAAGAAACATACTTAGAAAACAGAGCCAACAGTAGAATGACAGTAAAACAAGCATATCACAAGAAAGCCTACGTTGTAACGGTCGCATGAGCGTAAGAATTGTTCAGATCGGAGTTCGTATGAAAAAGATATAAACAAATGAAGTTATAATATTTTTCTGAAAAATTCTGGTACGGCAAGGTGATATACTCTGTTTTCATACAGAGTACAGAGTATCTCGAAAACCTGCTGACGAGCTACAGGGCTAGCACATTTTTATACAGGAAAAGACCATCAGAGTGAAAGGCAGGGTGCTTGATCCAATTAGCAAACGAAGGACGCGAAAAGATTTAGTTCTATCCATCATGGCAAGGCTAACTGATGAGATCGCACACTAGAAAAATATAAGCTGCTGTCAGCAATTAACTACGCCCGCGATGCCCTCTACGGCAAGCTTGCCGGAAGCCTGAACTTGCATTATGATCTACAAAACCAAAGGCAAGACCGGGGCCAGGTTCTTACTGAGAGACTTCACAACTCGCAACGACGACGGCAAGGATTGGTTCTGGGCCTTCTTGCGACGGTGACAGGCGGGGACGGCTCTGGTCGTGCACACGAGGTTAGTCGAGGATTAGGCTGCAACTTCAGAGGCGAGTTGTGTCAAGTCATTGAAATGTCACGGTCGTTCTGCGGTGCCGTAACAGAGCTCAAAGGTTAGAGCAAGACCAAATGTGTGTGGGAACAGCGATGAGAAAAGGAGGCGGTGCTCACCGGTGTTCGTCGAGATCATGCTTGCTGGGCAGAGAAGACGACGGCGTTGGGATCGGCAAGCTCCTTGTTGCCCTGCGACAGGAGAGCTTGGATCAGCAGGGTTCCATGGTGGTTGACAGCAACGAAGATCACATCGTCGACTTACCAGAGACGGCGGCGGCTGCAGTTTCCTCCAGGGAAAACAGAGAGCAGGGAGACAAAACACCACGGCAGGCATGGAATTTATCGAGGTATGGAAAGAGAGGGATCCGTTTCCATAGCAGGAGGACATACAGAATTAATGGAGTTAATTAGCCGCAGCAAAAATCACTTCTGTACCTGAATGTCAGAGAGAGGTTTGAAACAGCTGCTGCTGGGATTTTTGGTCGAGTGACATATATGCCTGCTATTTGCAGTACCAACGGACTGCTATCGGAGTTTTCAAATTCATTTTTCACACAATGCAAAAGCAGACAACATGATGCATGTTGAACCTAGACAAGTTTTAGTTAATCAAAATAGAACTGTATTGATATTTGAATTATTTACATTGTTCGAAAATCACGGTGTTACATACAACATCGGAACTAGCTACAACGACATAACTTGTTTCAGATTTTCTTTGTCATCAAGAACCGTCGAGCACGTGTCATTATTGATGGAGGTAGCTGCAATAATTTGGTGAGTGCTGATTTTGTCAAGAAGCTTGGTTTGGAAACTCGCCCACACCCACATCCATACTATATTCAGTGGTTGAATGATTCTGGAAAGGCTAAGGTATCACAAACTTGCAGAGTTTCATTTTCTATTGGTACTTATATTGATTCTGTAGATTGTGATGTGGTACCTATGCAAGCTTGTCATCTTTTGTTGGGTAGACCTTGGGAACATGATAATGATGCTACACACCATGGTAGAAGCAATAGATATTCCTTTGTGCATAAGGGGCAGAAAATTACTTTGGTTCCTTTGACACCTGCTGAAATCGTAGAAGCTGATAGAGAGCGAGCTGCTAGTTTGAATAATTCTGAAAACCAGCAAGTTGCTAAGTCTCTTTTTCCACCTAAAAGTGATAAGTCTACACCTAATGGAATTAAATTGAAGCGAGTTCTGATTTTGTCAAAAAGCTTGGTTGACCATTCGTCCACACCCACATTCATACTATATTTAGTGGTTAAATGATTGCTGGTTCATATCCCACTCCATATCCCTAACCCCAACCCATGTTGCACCCAAACACCACCCCATGGGTTATGAAGCAATCTGATTTGGGGCTGGATAATGCTAATCGAAGGATAGCCCCAAGGGGATTGGGATCATGGTGGCACAGATAGGAGGGAGAGGACGGACGGCCTGAGTACCTTCCCGCCGCCGCCGCGAGCAGGGAAGGTGAGGGAATGACGGGGAATGAAAAGAAAACCTATTCGTGCAACTTGGTCCCTGGTGTGGGGTGGACTCGAGATGTTTGTTGGAGTACTGCACACGAGATGGGGTGGGGAGATGTGGGTTGCTAAAGAACCGTTGCTAGGCATGTGTTGCTAAATGGTACTCCTTCATAGTAGCGCCATCGAATCTCATCAAGAACTCTTTGTGCTTTGAAAACAGACATATGTATGCGTTTTTGTGCTTTGAAAACTCGTTCGAACTTAAGTAAACGATCAGTTGGAACTTTTCTTGCGAGTTTCCGTAGCCCATTCTTCTTCTTCTTTATCCTAGGGGTATACTTTTTACCAAGAGAGCAAAATCCTAACTAATTTAAAATAAAATCTAAATTTTGATGGCATTCTAAAAAAACTTCTCTTTGACCTATGGCACGTAAAACGTGTTTTTTTTCTCCCAAGAATGTTACTACGTTCTTTTTTATAGCATGGCCGATTCGTAACAAAAAAAAATACAATATCATCTCACATTCCCAAAACAAGCACAAAAATTTGTCCCCTTAGGCTTCATTGGATCCCTTTTCCACAAAGTAATTAACTTTCTAAAACCGACAATATGAAATAATACCAATAATTATGGGATGAAGTCTTGCACCCTAGTGTGTCTCGAGATCTACGTAAATGAACGGCTCACAGTTTTTTGGAACTACAATAACAAATGCCACAAAATAAGGCAAAGCAATTAATGTTCAACAGTCCCACAAAAAAAAGGATGATGTTTCTTGGGAGCTAGAAAGAAGGATGGTGTTTTTATTCAACAACTAGCACATCATAACTGCTCGTCATGCTTCCGGTTCCACGTTTCCTCACAGTTTAGAGATTTTGTAATGTGGACTCACTTGTCAGTGGAGGTTTGAAGTGAAAAAAAAAGAGAGAAAACAATCGGTCGCTCTATGGATTGAACCAGCGACCTCATAGAAGATGTGCCCGGACACCATGCGCCTTACCACTACGTTATTCTATTCCGTAGTTTTGCGGTCAAATGGGCCGGTCATTTCAGGCCCAAAGCTGTGTCCTGATTTAAAATCAGAGTAACCCTAAGCCACCGTCACCTCTCTCATTCTGCTCAGCCACCGCCGCCATTCTCTCTTCTCTCCTCATTCTCTTCTTCTCCTCCCTCCGGATCTCCTTCGCTCCGCGTGCGCCCCTGTCCCCCCACTCCGTCTCAAGCTCGTCATCAGCCTACATCGCCGTTCCCCGGCTCGCTGCGCGCGGTGGCCTCGCCCTTTCCATCGACCTCGCCGTCGTCAGATCTGCGTGGTGCTTCAGCGTCCAAGCTTGCAGCAGGCCTTGTCCATTCTTGTCTGGGTGGTGGCTAGCTGGCATGGCGAGCAGCCTCGGCAAATGCATGACGAGCTGGTCGATTTACTGTCCACATGCTCAAAGGCACGAGGTCTGCTCTTTCTTCCTGACCCTATCGATTTGATCTATTTTATTACTGTTCTGATATAACATTTGTTGGCAAAAGTCACAGTTAGTTTTTTCTTCTTCTGTGCTAGTGTTCACTTCTTGCATCAGATGTCCTTGGCAAATTAAGTATGTTTTTTTGCCTGTTCCAGTTATATGACAGCTCTTTTGCTATGCAGGTTTGGAATTAAAATAAGGAATGTCATGCGAGTTGGAGTGTTTAGCATTCTAGCTGTTTCAGTTGAAGCTTCAGGTTAGCTTGGAGATCAGGAAACTGGACTACATATTAGTTGGATGAGGATCCAGTTAGTTGCGAATGTGTATGGATGTGCAACATATTCTAGTTGCAATGTTATAGTTTTGTAATGCTACCGTTTGTACTTTTGAAGAACCCACTTGTAAATGTTCATTTATGAAATAGAAATTCCAGTTTGCCAATGTTGAATGTTGAATACGGCTGGTTCCAGAGAGCTTCAATTTGAATGAACTTGGGGTAGATTTAAAAAGGATTCGATCCATTTTGTCGATCTGAATTGGTCACAAGGGTTTGGGCTTTGGCTGGGCTTGGGTTGTTCTGTGACGGGAAAAGAGCGTCACAGATTTTCATCATCCGTGACAATTTTGGAGAGACGTCACCCAGTTCAATCTGTGACGCGAGATCCATGACTATAGTCTATTATGAACGTCATGTATCTCCACATTTCTTGTAGTGTAAAAAAGTAATATGTAAATGTCTTGGTCTAAATATTATATAATGACAATGGTGGGTAATTAATAAGCATCTAGAGGGTATCTTAGACCTTTTTCTAACGACAGTGGTAGGTAATTTTCCTTTTTTTTTCTTAAATGAATATTGAAATTTCTAAATCTTAAGAGCGAACATGGTGGTTCTTTTTCATGACCAAATAATAAGTCAATTAATAAATTTTACACGCTCCAGTTCCTCCAGTCCCTTATATATGAGATCATCATCACTCACACAAGCTGACAATGGGGGCAGGGAGGTGCATTCACCACAGACAAGTCTTACCAAATCTTTATTGTGTCAATACCTCTCGTGAAACGAAATGATTGACACTCGGGTAGTCGGGGAGTATTAGAAACCATAGGGACTCTAGGCAGAAATTTGCTTAGGATTAGAAGGCACTGGGAATGATCCTTTCGCCGAGTCATGACTCATGATATTTAAAAAGCTGTTGCAATCGGGGATGCAAATACACATAACTGATAGGATAGTATACAGCCTAGTACGCTGTCTGTCGAGGTTTTGCTTGCAAAGCTGAGCCGCCAGATGCACTCACCGCACCCACCGCCCCTTCCCAAGCCAAAAAAGACGGAGATACCCCGTTGTGCAAGTCGCTCGCCAACCACGGAGACATCCAGAGCCTGTTCTAGGTCTTCTTCCTCCGTAGCGTCCTTGACTGCCTCGCGGACGACCAAGCTCACGCCGACCTTCCACGCATTGCGATACAAGCTCAACCCTGACCTTCTCGATACCTTCGCTCAGCATGACACCGCGCTGCTGCAAGCCTGCGGCTGCCGGAGCTGGCTGTAGCCTCAATTTCCTACAGAAATTTTGTCTCGGGAGCAGCAACTCTCGTCGATTCATCTTCAGGCCGTTGTTAGTTATCATTCTTCTCAGAAAAAAAAATGGAGCACATAATCCCACTAAGCAATGAATGTTCAACAGCCCAGCTAACAAAAGATCATAGTTATCAACGAACACGACATGATTGCGAACGCACTAATCATTATACTATAAGTTTCAGCTTCCACACAATGTAATTTCGAACCTGAATTCCGTTTTCCTTTTTCTTTCTTGGAGCCGTGGACCTTTTATTGCTACGTGGCCTAGTCAGTTCTATCAGCTGATCAGCCTAATTTAATGCTCAAGACAATGTACATCGGCAGCAGCCACAAACACCCATATTGATAAAAGCCAGTCGAGCCATCAAACGGTGTGCCACAATGCCTACTATATGCACTAGCTCTCCAATATAAGCCCCTTGATTTATGAGTGTCAATTCATCTGGCAAACAAAGAACGGGTTAGAAGGTGCTGATCCCAATGGTGCTTTTATTTTCAATAGACCTGCCATTTCAGCAATTTTGATGATGTGGTAAAATAATAAAGCCAGGACAAATCAGTTTCATCAGGGTCTGGACAATATTACCGACACTACGAATCGTCACGGATGCTGTTTTGTGACGGTTTTTAGCAATTCTGTGACAAATTATGAACGTCATGTATCTCCACATTTCTTGTAGTGTAAAAAAGTAATATGTAAATGTCTTGGTCTAAATATTATATAATGACAATGGTGGGTAATTAATAAGCATCTAGAGGGTATCTTAGACCTTTTTCTAACGACAGTGGTAGGTAATTTTCCTTTTTTTTTCTTAAATGAATATTGAAATTTCTAAATCTTAAGAGCGAACATGGTGGTTCTTTTTCATGACCAAATAATAAGTCAATTAATAAATTTTACACGCTCCAGTTCCTCCAGTCCCTTATATATGAGATCATCATCACTCACACAAGCTGACAATGGGGGCAGGGAGGTGCATTCACCACAGACAAGTCTTACCAAATCTTTATTGTGTCAATACCTCTCGTGAAACGAAATGATTGACACTCGGGTAGTCGGGGAGTATTAGAAACCATAGGGACTCTAGGCAGAAATTTGCTTAGGATTAGAAGGCACTGGGAATGATCCTTTCGCCGAGTCATGACTCATGATATTTAAAAAGCTGTTGCAATCGGGGATGCAAATACACATAACTGATAGGATAGTATACAGCCTAGTACGCTGTCTGTCGAGGTTTTGCTTGCAAAGCTGAGCCGCCAGATGCACTCACCGCACCCACCGCCCCTTCCCAAGCCAAAAAAGACGGAGATACCCCGTTGTGCAAGTCGCTCGCCAACCACGGAGACATCCAGAGCCTGTTCTAGGTCTTCTTCCTCCGTAGCGTCCTTGACTGCCTCGCGGACGACCAAGCTCACGCCGACCTTCCACGCATTGCGATACAAGCTCAACCCTGACCTTCTCGATACCTTCGCTCAGCATGACACCGCGCTGCTGCAAGCCTGCGGCTGCCGGAGCTGGCTGTAGCCTCAATTTCCTACAGAAATTTTGTCTCGGGAGCAGCAACTCTCGTCGATTCATCTTCAGGCCGTTGTTAGTTATCATTCTTCTCAGAAAAAAAAATGGAGCACATAATCCCACTAAGCAATGAATGTTCAACAGCCCAGCTAACAAAAGATCATAGTTATCAACGAACACGACATGATTGCGAACGCACTAATCATTATACTATAAGTTTCAGCTTCCACACAATGTAATTTCGAACCTGAATTCCGTTTTCCTTTTTCTTTCTTGGAGCCGTGGACCTTTTATTGCTACGTGGCCTAGTCAGTTCTATCAGCTGATCAGCCTAATTTAATGCTCAAGACAATGTACATCGGCAGCAGCCACAAACACCCATATTGATAAAAGCCAGTCGAGCCATCAAACGGTGTGCCACAATGCCTACTATATGCACTAGCTCTCCAATATAAGCCCCTTGATTTATGAGTGTCAATTCATCTGGCAAACAAAGAACGGGTTAGAAGGTGCTGATCCCAATGGTGCTTTTATTTTCAATAGACCTGCCATTTCAGCAATTTTGATGATGTGGTAAAATAATAAAGCCAGGACAAATCAGTTTCATCAGGGTCTGGACAATATTACCGACACTACGAAATGACATGAAACCAACATTGAGGGCAAGTGTTTCATTTCATAGGGGTGACAATTAAATGCTACGGAAAGTCTATGAAATAGCAAAATAAAACTATGCATGGGAGAGGGATATTTCATTTGTGGCAGTTTTGGCAACAATGAACTGAAACTCTCCATTATGAGTACCCCAAAGTATATTTTGTGAGTAGCATGTACCAACTATGTCCGAAGGTTTAAAACAATACAACAAAAATGACCATTAGTCACCAAGATACTTGATCACAATAGCTATTTTGTTTACCAACAAGCTTGGTCACATTTTGATGGCTAAACTCTTGTCACTATATAGTGACCAACAATAATATATGTTGATCACAAACTATATATTAACCAACACAACCTTCGTAACTATATATAATGTTTTGAGGCAACTATGTATAATGTTGGTCATTAAAGCCGTATATTCACCAAATATCTCAAATTTCGTCACTATTGATCAACTTTAAATGACCAACAAAGAAACAAAATGTGGTCACTAAAACTTGTGACTAAAACTGTATTTTTTCTAAGTGAAAGTCCCTGATGTCTGGTATTGTTACAGCTATCACTCACTTACGAGCAATCACTCACTAAGCAATGTTTGGAGACGAGAATATGACAGCTGTTGAAGCTAACGAATGATGTGAATCTTTTGTATTGGTGGATACGTCCATTTGTGGTTAATGGAGAGTTATGTCCAGCAGTGGACCCAGCGTGGCTGCTCTTCTTTATATGTTGGACAAAATGGCTACCCATGCCACTTGTCATATATATTGATGTCGTAGTAGTTTAGTTAGAGCTCTTCTTCACGGGTCCTATTTTAGTTTGAGGACTGAGGAACACATCATGCACTGACAGAGTCGGTAGAAGGAGAGCAATATTAGACGTGATGCTAGGAGATTGGAGCTTGGATTCATGACACAATACATTAGGAATGGAAGGCATCAGGAGTCACATCTTCTCTTGATTTGTCGTTGCCATAGAACCGATACACATGGGATTACAACGATTTGTGCCTTTGGTGCATCTGAATGAGTGGCAGGGCTGAATCGGCACGAGTTACATGTCAATGCCCGTAGGAGTTCCCTGGCAGACTCCTGAAGCCAAGCAGCGACCGGTGCAGACTCCGGAATCCAAGCGACGGCTCGCGCACGGGACCGGAAGTGGTAAAACAAAAAAGAAGCAGAAGTTGGCAAATGCAAGATATCTCGCCGGACCGGCAAGCAATATATGGCATTGTTTATGACTCGAAGAAGCAGAGAATGGTGCTCAAAGCATGTCAGGAATCCACCAGCACAGAACCCAGCTAGCATATCTTTAGTTTCGCTCTTGTAGCCCGATTGAATCTCACACTCACTTAAGTGAGGCAGCGTCGTAGTGTGGTCAACGGTGTGTATAACAGAAGTGGGTGAGATAGCCGGTGCAAAGAGACACATGAAGCATCAGCTGTGACTCCATTGCTTCATGACTCGTGCTCGTGGCAAGCTTGAGGAAATGCAACCCAACGCTTTTGTCTAATATTATATATGTCACTGCAAAGTGCTATATATCTTGGAGTGTATGTCTACATGCCGATTAAGTCCTGTCTGTTTGAAGGATAGAAGTTGGCAAAACAATTCCTTATTTAGGCAAAGAGAAAAGTGGTAGAAGATGGTTCAGGATAGATCGAATGGAACAACCTAGCTAATCTTGGCCATAGAAAGGAAAAACTTCTTGATAACTAGTCAATGGCAAAATGCATCATCTTTGACATTAAAAGACATATGAATATCTTGAAGACCTCATCTACCATTGAATGGCATCAATGCAGGTCACCTCATTTCTGCTTATATCATACATGGGATGTTGGGGGAGGCCCATCGTGTCCCCTACCCCTAGATCCTTGGCCTGTTTAGAAGTCGGCCCATGAGAGCCCAAATGGGCCAGAAATGTAGTGGGCTGAATAGCTTTACGTCCATTAGGGTTTGGCACCCCTCCTTAGGAGATAAAGGAAATTACTGTAAGACCCTTAGGTCAAGGGTAAGATTGTAATCAGGATCTTAGGGTTGTAAGAGGATGTGAAGCTATAAATACTCCCCTTACCCTCCTCATGAATGACATTGAGTACTACTTGATAGCCTATGGCTCTTGTTTACTCCTTTCTTAGTCCTTCCTATGGTCCCTCTCAAGTGTGGTAGACCCTAGGAGGCCCCCACTTACACTGTTTTGGCTTATAACCAACAACATGGGATGCATCGTCTTGCTTCCATATCACCATATATATCATCCAGATGCTGTATGGACTGGGAAGTATTGTTACTCTCTGGCCATTGAATGTAGTGTAGCAGCTGAAGAGGAGCATAACAAGTCAGGGACTGGAGTGTTAATTTGCATGCACCAACCAGTTCACCCAAAAGCCTAAGCTGATGGGGAAAGGTGGACAATTCACTTATGGTTCAACACTCCCCCTCACGTGCAGCTCTCGTGGGCGCAAACGTGGTAGGAGCGGCGCAGCGGAATATGCGGTCACCAGGACTTGAACTCAAGACCTCTAGCTCGATACCATGTTAAGTTGCATGCACCAAGCAGTTCATCCAAAAGCCTAAGCTGATAGAAAAGGGTGGGTAATTCACTTATGGTTCAACATGGAGGACAGTGATGGCCCCATGGCAAACTAGAGTGGCTGCCGTGCCACAACAGAACGGTGTGCATATAGAGTCCAGGTATTGTTCCATGAACAGCCCTCTGCTCGTCAGCGTCCACCAGAGGGCTCCAGAACCAAGGAATGGTAGCATTGTACAGCTAGCCAGTTTAATTATTAGGTGGCTTGTGCTTTACGGGGGATGGTTCGTTGATCATTCTGAGAAGGTACATCGATCCTGTGTCACGAGAAAGTGCTTTTTTCAAGCAATGAAAAATGATGCACTGGTGTCGGCAAGCCACAACACATTTGTGGTGGCATATACACACGAATAAGCACAATTATCTTCTAAATGGATACATCCGCATCTGTCTGCAACTTCTGCGTCTCCGCTGTCATTTTCGCCACCTTTGACATCCTCAGCGTCATCCTTGTCATTGCCAGCACCAAAGGCCGTGAGCGTGGGTTCACCATGCGGCTAATTGGAACACTCAAAGGTGGCATCTTGGAACGTCATTGTGCGGCAAGACATATACGAGTACGACTCCAACCTCGGAGCGGAGGCGGAGTACCTTCTCGTTATGCTCGGACTCGGAAAATCCGGCTCCTACCTACTCGCCATGAAGTATATAGCAGAAAATGTCCATCTATTAGCGTCATCATCAGTGGATCGGTAGACGATAGGTTGTGGGTGTAGCTAACTACAACAAGCTGCTTGTTGAGTAGCATGAGGTCATCCATATGTTTTATGCACGTGTTTTGCACTCATCGGGTCCTCGCTCCGATGGGGCTAGGTCTGGACAGATGGTAGGATGGAGACTCTGATTCCAACGGGGATGTGGCAGCAGGCAGCGGGCGGCACGAGACATGCCCGGTGGCTGGCGCACGCTGGCTAGAGACAGTGAGGAGCATCGCCCCGGTAGATCTGATCGTCTTAGGGAGGGTGATTAACCAAACAGTTAATTCATAATGAGGCGAACCAAACTGCATATTAACCAAGTTCTGTTCTGTTCCACTTCGTAACTGGTCTGAACTGGACCTTGATCCGATCAGTCCATATTGGAACGTGAATTAACGGTTTGAATCGGACGGGGCAGATGCATCTTTCCTTCATTCGGGTGTGAAACTTCAAAAATCCTTTAGCACATGGTGCTCGGTATTTTTTTGAGATGCATCGAGTATTATCCTTTGGATCCTAGCCAAGTTTTGTGCCTGTTTTGGTCTTGCAAAATGCTTTGTGCTTGTCCAGTGCCCCTGACACATTAAGCCATGCGTACATACGCAAGGCAATCAAACAGCAAAGAGGTCTTTCAAATTTCAATACATGAATTACCAATGTTTTAAAATCTAATGAATGTTTTAGAACATATGTACTAGTACTACTATACATAGATATGATCAGCTATTCAACTATTTTAATGGGCAGCACGTGCACTAGTGTACCAACCAGCCTCCTCTTTTTGAAGCATGAACCTCCTTATAAAATAGCCTCCATTTCAACTTACGTTTCTCTTTGCACCACAGAAATGCTGCACATATAAGCAGCATAGTTTTAAATCTCCCGCTATAGCTGCCGCTAAAGCCCGCTATACCTGTTTTAGACAATTTACCGCTATTTGTGTTCATGTACAAATTAACCGCTATCTCCCGCTATAGCCCGATTTAGCTCCGCTATTAGCTGTTTTAGAGACATGCCGCTAAACTCCTTAGCCCGCTATTTAAAACGTTGATAAGCAGTAGTATTCTTCCAATGTCCTCCTCCTCAGCTGCTTATTCTATCCTTATCTAGGCGTTAGTTACTTTGCGGAAGCTAACACTGCACACACCAACTCCCATCTTGAGTCAGTGGGTTGGGACTGGGAGGCATCAGGAACCACGTTTCCTGTTGGGATGCATCCTCAGTTATTTGTGCACCTCCGGTCCTGGCACTGTGCCAACAGGGCATATGCTACATTTGGATATGGGGCTAGGGCTGGAGTGGAGGATGATAGGACTGGGCCTCACGATTCCAGGGGAACATGACCGTGAGCAGCGGGGGGAAGCTCTATGGCTGCCGCACATTGGCAAAATGCGCTGCGTAATCAAATTGGACTGCTACGTTGTTTTCCTTTCTTTAGATGTTTGTAACTTCGAAATCTGGGTGCATGTTTGGACCAATGCGCATAGTTCAGGAGGCGTGAAGGCTGTGAACTAGGCAGTTCGTCACCCTGCGGCTAGTATGTTTCCTTCTTCGTGCTGACGAATGGAATGCGAGAGAGACACGTTCTTGTTATCATTAAGAAACGGCTCTTATTGTGGCACCTCCGGGCATGAACCACACCAGCCGGAACAGCTTCGGCTCCTACCAGAAGACTGGGTCGTGTGCAATGGCCAACACTGCCGTCTGTGGTGGCAGCAAGGCCCCACGAGCTCGAGCTAAGGGGCAGCCCGGGCGCGCGCGGACTGCGGAGGCAAAGCTCTGGGTCTTGGCTGCGGCGATCATCGTTGTCAGGCCGCAGATCCTCCTCGACGAGCCAGGGCGCACGCCTGACGTAGGGCCACTGGCCACGACTGAGAGGAGATCCGCCTAGCTGCACCGGTGAGGAGATGGGCGCTAGCCGCTCTGGGAAGGAGATGGGGCCGGTCAGTGATCAACCGCGCTGGGAGGAGCTCGGATTCATGGAGGCATCTTATTATTTTTCTTCTTCCATTCATACAACACAAGATTGTAGGACGACGCAGTGGCGGGAGTTGAGGTCAAAAAAGGCGTTGGCATCGGAGAACGTCAACAAATTTTCAGAAGAAAGGTGATGTTCTAGAACGTCATATACTAAGGAACTGTGAGTGTGTGTTGCACGCATAGTTTTGTTAAATCACTGCTTGTTTCAAAGTGTTTGACTTGGACCATTTGTGTAGGTACTGCTACGCAGGAGTATCTGAAAAGGGTCATGCCATGTAACACCTCAACCCGTTTCTAGCCTTGTAGCAGTGGTTTCGGCCTAAGTGGTCCACAAGTTGTGTGGTTGTCAGAATAGTCTCATACGGATTGTTTACGTGGGCGAGATTCAGCATATAATCCATACCCTCAGGTTAACTCTTTTACACGAAGCGAAAAAGGAAAGCATAAGAGGGGTGCTATGTGCATGCGTGTGCCCGCCCCATGTGGTGGTTGGGCGGTAAAAGGATTTGGAGGCAAGGTGTTACATTTCCTTTGCAGTTTAAATTATCAATGAATTCTGTCACCTATAACTCTTAAGTGAAGAACCCATTTGGGTAGACATTTCTCGGTTGTTGCCTTCAAATCAAGGTATCTCACAACTGTTGCCATCAAATACCTGAGCCTTTGTAAGCTCATCGTTCGTCGTCCTCTTACCATTTGAATCAACAGATGTAAGGATTGGGAGGTATGGTTACCGAAGAATGATATTCATGTAGACTGTGGTATTGTACGAGCTATGACTCACAGAGGAATTGTCCAATTAAGTTACTCCCCAAATTTGAAATGTATAAATATGAAGACTGTCTGGTAGGCAAAGTAATGAAATTGCTATTATTTATCATTAAGAGTGATCAGTGATAACCCACATATGGTTTGAAGGATGGAAGTTGGCAAAAACAATTCTTTTTTTTTAGATTACACAGTACAACTCAGACATGCACAACACACGCACACTCACCTCTATGAATGCACATACGCAAACCCTACCCCTATGAGCATCTTCGAAGATTGACGGCAAATTCACGGAATTGACGAAGTCACCACTAGCGTCTCGCTGTCAACGGCCACGTCGCCTACCGCTAAAAGCACAAAGCCGTTAAATCCTAGAAAATTCTTATTTAGGCACATAGAATTGTGATGGAAGATGGTTCAAGATAGACTGAATGGAAAATAAGTGGTAACTACAAATTAAATATGTATTGTTATTCCACTGACATTTGTTTGTTGCTAAAATTATTGAGAAATGCTCCAGTTCGTTTTTTTTATTTTAAATCACCCAATGTAATTAGCAACAATATACAACAGTGATCTAGTTATTGACAAAGAAATTTGCTACTGGTCACGAAGATTAAATGTTCTCCACTGCAACTGTTGACATGTTTACAGTCTTTACCTAGAAATTGTTGCACTCAGTTTAGCCATATGTTCGTAATGTTTTTTACTTCCCCTGGCAGTGCACAAGAGTTGAACTAGTCAATGGAAGATACTTTATCTTTGTCATTAAAGTAGAGATGAATATCTTGAAGACACTAAAAGATGGCGTTAATGCAAGTCTCCTCAGTTCTGCTTATACATAGGATGCATCGTCTTACTTCCATATCACCATATATATCATCCAGATGCTGTATGCACTGGGTAGTATTGTAACTCTTTGACTATCAGTATCAAATGTAGTGTAGCAGCTGAAGAGGAGCACAACACACCACATAAACTACCAATGTCAGAGAAGGATGCATGCCATCACCCGTAGGGCATAGGTGGCATCAGGAACCGACCAGAATAAGGGACGGTGCCAAGACACGGGAGTCAAGGAGGAACTAGGTGGCTGCCGGCCCACACCAGAACGTTGTGCATATAGAGGCCAGGATTAGTTCCACAAGCAGCCCTCTGCTCGTAACCGTTGTAGAGCTAGTTTATAATACGTGGCCAGGGTTTGCAAAACCGGATGAACCGGTCTGGTTTACCGGAAAAACCGGCTTTTCGGTCCGGTCCGGTTAGCAAAACCGACCGGTTTTTCGAAAAAACCGACACTGTTTTCGAGCACATCGGTAAACCGCTCGGTTTTTCCGGTTTACCAGACCGATTTTCTCGGTAGCGGTTTTCCCGATTTTTCCGAAATTGCAAACCTTGTACGTGGCTTGTGCTTCAGCCAGGAGGTACGGCTGGTTAATCTGGATTCCGCACCTTGGCGGTTGGCACGTCATTGTACGAGTACGACTCCAACCTCGGAGCGGAGGTGGAGTACCTTCTCGCCATGTTCGGACTCAAAATCCGGTTCCTACCTGCTCGCCAAGAAGATCAGTAAATCGGTAGGTTGTGGTTTTAGCTAACTACAGCAAGCTGCTTGTTGAGTAGCGTGAGGTGAACCACGTTTTTATGGATGTCATTTGCGGTCCACTGGCCCTCGCTCTGCACAAGCGGAGCAGATGGTAGGATGAAGCCTCGGATTCCAATGGGAATCTGGCTGCAGATAGCGGCCAGCACGAGACATGCCCGGTGGCTGTCACACGCTGGCTAGAGACAGGGAGGAGCATCGCCCCGGCCAATCTGATCGTCCTAGGGAGGGTGATTAACCAACCAGTTAATTCATAACGAGGCGAACCGAACTGCATACTCCTTCTATTTCAAAATATATGCAGTCTATAACTTTCAGACATCGTGTTTGACCGTTCATCTTATTCAATTTTTTTTTGAAAATATAAAAACAATTAAGTCATACTTAAAGTACAATTAATGATAAAACAAATTGTAACAAAGTAAATAACTTTTTCATAAATTTTTAAATAAGACAAGCGGTCAAACTTGATGTCTAAACGTAAATAACTAAATATATTTTGAAACGAAAGGAATATTAACCAAGTTCTGTGCGGTTCCACTTCGTAACTGGTCTGAACTGGATCTTGATCCGATCAGTCCATACTGGAACGCGAATTAACGGTTTGAATTGGACTGTAGATGCATCTTTCTTCCCTTTGGGTATGAAATTTCAAAAATCCTTTAGTATAGAGTGAATTGAACAAAACTACAACTATTTGTGTCAATGTTTCACAAACCTACACCTTTTGGAACATGATTCACAAAACTACAACTATTTTGGCCCTGAGTTTCACAAAAGTCAGGGTTCACTAAAGTTGTAGTTTTGTGAAACTCAAGGTCAAAATAGTTGTAATTTTATGAAACATTGGCACAAATGGTTTTAGTTTTGTGCAATTGACTCTTTAGTATATCGTGTTATTAGTCCAAATTTGGAATAGTGAGTAATCTAGAAGTAGGAATTAGGCGTATATTTGGCTATTTTATCATTCCAAATTTAGCTATTTTTAGACTCATAATGGTATGGTGGCTAAATTGGAAATAGTAATTAGGGTATTTTGGCTATTTTTTATTCTTGTGAATTTTTGTATGAATAGGTATTTTCGGATACGGTGGGTGGGTAATTTAGAAATAGGTATTTTTAGATATTTTTTATTATGGCAAAATTGTTTTTTAGACTCATAATGGCATGGTGGGTAGTTTAGAAATAGATGTAAGGGGTACTTTTGGCTATTTTTTATAAACCCAAATTTAGCTTTTTTTTTTACTCATAATGACATGTTGAGTAATTTAGAAATAGGTGTGAAGAGCATTTTTGATTTTTTATGTTATTCCAAATTTAGCTATTTTTGACTCATAATGGCATGGTGGGTAATTTAGAAATAGGTTTGAGTATATATTTTGGACTAAAAATTTTATGATGGCTGTGGTGTGTAATTTTCTCTTCTTATTTTTTTGGATTTACTTAAAAAATTTGAGGCTTTGAGAGCGAATGTGGTGACTTTTTTTCTTGGTCAATTGTATATATAATAGATAGATTTAGGGTGCCATGCTGGGCCGAGAAGATTCGGTGTTAGTCTGTAGCACATTCCTCTAAAAAAAGTGCATATGTTCCGGCAAAGCAGTTTTATTAATCCTCACAAAAAAAGGAAAAGAAATTAATGTTGATCAGCCCATGACAACTAGCCCACTGTCTCTGTCTCTCTCTCTCTCTGGTACGTATCCAGCCAGCAGCCACACACGCCGATATAAGTCAAGCAAGCAGGTAACGGTGTGCCCCAAGGCCCCCAATGCTCACCATACGACAATAAGCCTCTAGCTTTGTCAGTGCCAGTTCTACTGGCAAACGCAGAAGAATAGAGGCTCAAATAGTCTCACATGGTCTTCAGTATAGGATTAGAAGGTGCTGGGAATTAAACTTCACCAAAAAGGTGTCTTGCACGGGGTTTTCAAAATGGTCTTACCAGCATGTTTGGAACTTACAGCAATCCAACATTATTGCCCTATTCGTTTCATTTAATCCTAAAGTTTAGTCTAGAGAATCTTATTATTTAGAAGCATTAAATAAAGTCTAATGCCAAAACCTTATTTCACAGTTGAGTCCTAATTTTGAGATGAATCTAATGAGGCTAATTAATCTACAGTGATGCTACAGATACAAAGTGACATGACCGGAGTCACAGAGTGAGGTGTCGCCAAGATGAAGACGCGACTGGAGCTCACAAGGCGGGAAATAGCTACAGATACAAAAGTCGCCGTTGTCTTCAGTTAAACTAGCCAAAACCCCACGCGCTGCCGTGGGTTACAACATTATTAATTATGTGTCCTCTTGTGAATAATGTGGCACCACTACACTATTAACAGTTCATCACAAATATGAATGATCAAAGCTTGAAAGTATACTACATAATTGATGTGAAGCCGAGTATATCAAAACGAATACATAAGCACTAAGTGGGTAAATATGTAAGCCCCACGTCGGATATCATGTGAAAACAGCTCATTGCATGATCAACACCTCTTTTCATTATGACAATGTTACTATTAAATAATATTAAACAAAATAATAATAAAAATCTCACAACAACATCAAAATTCTCAATTCTCAACTGTCTCACAAAAACATTATTTATTTGTCCAATGGTCAGACATGGCCATAAAAGCTCCATTTTTTGTTTGTAAGGCTGCATGATCACCGTCCTTAGGTTGACCTGCTATTCAAATTCTTCACGAGCGCACCCTCATTAGAGAAACACTTAATATTACATAATTGAATTGCATGTAGGTAATCAATAAAATCAACACTTTTGATAGGCTTCTAATTGGAAGGGGGGAAATTAGTTACTGCTGATTTACTCGCTACCTATTGCAGTTTTGAATGGCAGGTATAAGAGAAATACATCTATAATGGTGGCTTCTCACTGCGACTTGACAATGAAATGATATCAACAGCCAAATGGAGAGAACATAACCCACCTATTGTTCCACACATTAAAGTACCAAACGCATAACCATGTGCCTCTGTCCATACTGTGAAGAAGAAATTTGAAATTTGCAAAGAAGTCAACATTTCTCTGTCCAACTCCATGTTTATTTAATGCAAAAGTGAATAAAAAAATCTCCACAGTTTCTGGTAATAGGAAAGTTCTGAACAGCACAAACATAGAAATCATAAATAGTAGAAGATTTGATTTGATACACAATGCTTTTGGAGACAGTATTTTTTTTTCTAGTTACAAATAACAACCTTCGAGCATTTAGGGAACAGACTAATCCGTGGTAGACTGGGAATATCTTCTTCACTACTCAATATATCCCATGATGCACGAATTGCATTTCAGGTTGTGTGATCTCTAAAAATAATAATATAGCAGCATATTATCTAATTTCAGTAAAATGTTCATTGGTGCAGATAGTTGTAGAAATGTCTATCATGTAAGCATCCTGAAATTATCAAATTCATGTTGTCCAGTAATATATATGCACAACAAATTGGTTGCAGAACATCACAGGTAAATACAAAGTCTAACTATATCGGGCCTAATAGAGGTATTTGTTTCATCGTACACCTTGTACCAAGAGACTGTAATCTTACCTGGCACTTTTAAGGAAAGAGGTCCATGCCTAAGTCACCGTGAACGTGGAACGTGACCACGTTCCCCGTCCCAGGAACTTCGTTCCAAAACGCAGAACGGGGACGATGCGGGTCACCGTCTGGGTAGCCGGTTGGAACTCGTCCCGGTGGAAAAGAAGGTTTCCAGGGGAAAAAAGGATACTAGAGAGGAGAGGAGGATGAGGGCTACCCATTTTGCTAGTCCCCATGCGAGAAGGTGGCCGCCGGCGAGTGATCTGTAGCAGCGATGGCCATGTGTTTCTGGAGAAGAGAGAAGTAGCTAGAGGAAGACGACGGTGGTGGCGGCTAAAAGCTCCATTTTTTGTTTGTAAGGCTGCATGATCACCGTCCTTAGGTTGACCTGCTATTCAAATTCTTCACGAGCGCACCCTCATTAGAGAAACACTTAA
Organism: Eragrostis tef; assembly: GCA_000970635.1. Lineage (NCBI taxonomy): Eukaryota > Viridiplantae > Streptophyta > Magnoliopsida > Poales > Poaceae > Eragrostis > Eragrostis tef. Next base: position 112,365 of record LAPY01001370.1, read on the forward strand.
TATTACATAATTGAATTGCATGTAGGTAATCAATAAAATCAACACTTTTGATAGGCTTCTAATTGGAAGGGGGGAAATTAGTTACTGCTGATTTACTCGCTACCTATTGCAGTTTTGAATGGCAGGTATAAGAGAAATACATCTATAATGGTGGCTTCTCACTGCGACTTGACAATGAAATGATATCAACAGCCAAATGGAGAGAACATAACCCACCTATTGTTCCACACATTAAAGTACCAAACGCATAACCATGTGCCTCTGTCCATACTGTGAAGAAGAAATTTGAAATTTGCAAAGAAGTCAACATTTCTCTGTCCAACTCCATGTTTATTTAATGCAAAAGTGAATAAAAAAATCTCCACAGTTTCTGGTAATAGGAAAGTTCTGAACAGCACAAACATAGAAATCATAAATAGTAGAAGATTTGATTTGATACACAATGCTTTTGGAGACAGTATTTTTTTTTCTAGTTACAAATAACAACCTTCGAGCATTTAGGGAACAGACTAATCCGTGGTAGACTGGGAATATCTTCTTCACTACTCAATATATCCCATGATGCACGAATTGCATTTCAGGTTGTGTGATCTCTAAAAATAATAATATAGCAGCATATTATCTAATTTCAGTAAAATGTTCATTGGTGCAGATAGTTGTAGAAATGTCTATCATGTAAGCATCCTGAAATTATCAAATTCATGTTGTCCAGTAATATATATGCACAACAAATTGGTTGCAGAACATCACAGGTAAATACAAAGTCTAACTATATCGGGCCTAATAGAGGTATTTGTTTCATCGTACACCTTGTACCAAGAGACTGTAATCTTACCTGGCACTTTTAAGGAAAGAGGTCCATGCCTAAGTCACCGTGAACGTGGAACGTGACCACGTTCCCCGTCCCAGGAACTTCGTTCCAAAACGCAGAACGGGGACGATGCGGGTCACCGTCTGGGTAGCCGGTTGGAACTCGTCCCGGTGGAAAAGAAGGTTTCCAGGGGAAAAAAGGATACTAGAGAGGAGAGGAGGATGAGGGCTACCCATTTTGCTAGTCCCCATGCGAGAAGGTGGCCGCCGGCGAGTGATCTGTAGCAGCGATGGCCATGTGTTTCTGGAGAAGAGAGAAGTAGCTAGAGGAAGACGACGGTGGTGGCGGCTAGCTGTTCGTTAGGTTAAGTAGTGGTAGTGGGCTGATGGGCTGACTGGGCCAAACAATGGCAATAGCCCGTGTTACTTCACTCCCTTTTCTTATTTATTTTTTTTCTGCTACAAACATGAATATTTGTGATACATCTGCTGTAGCGTTCCCATTTATCATTCCAAAAAATTAGTGTTCCCAAATTAGCATTCCGAAGATCTATACCCCCAAACGTACCAGTTTTTAATAAGTTGTGTACCATGTCCCAGCGTTCCCGTTCCTCGATCCTATCGTTCCGCTGGGAACTTTGTGACTTAGGTCCATGCTGGTGTCATTATTTGCCTCGGTGTTCTCTACATTAATACATTATTCATGGCAGTGAAGAAGGGCCTTTATCTCAATTTGTTCCAAACAACAATGCTTTAAGTTAACAGCTTCAAAACATCTTCATATGAGAAACATGGGATCATCAAATTAACCTATATATGTATTCAGTTGGAAAAGAGAATCACGGCATTTTGGGTCAATGTTGTCCTTTTTACTGCATCACTTCTGCAGCACTCTCGGCACCCTGAAGTAATTGCCATTTCAATTGATTGTAGAAGAGCGCCTATCAGCCAAAATTCAAAAAAAAAAGAAGAGTTAACCTTAGTTATTCAGAAAAGAAGTATAAAGCAGGCAAATTTGAGACATTAGAATTGATCCCACAACGTTATTATAAACTGAAAAATACATCGAGCTAAACCAAACTTTTCCTCAAGAAACGCATATGTAGAGGCCAAGGTCATAGGCAGTGATAATACTTCACCTCGCACAGTAGCTGAGCAGCCACGGGCCGACGACACCCAAATCAGCTCCAGAGTGACCAAATTGAGAGGTATTATGGTGAAAAAGGGCCTCGCGCCGCCGCCGGATATACTCATTGTGCGCACGACTCGAGCCACTGTTGGGTAGCGCCGCACGGGAAGGAGGGATCGACGCCAGCGAGGATTGGGAGGAGGGGAGGGAAGGATCGGGAGGGAAGCAGTGCGACTCAGGATGCAGGTGGGGCGGGCTCGTAACGAAACCCGCATGCCCGCCCCGCAAAATCGAACTTTGCGGCGCATGCGGCTGACCCGCATATTCCTCGTGGCTTAAATGGTCACTAGCATGCCAAACCCGTGGACAAGTGGGCAGACCTACAACGGCCCGCGAGAGCCCACAACTTGTTCTTCCACCGTGCATCGTCTTCATCTCGCAATCTCGTATAAAACAAATGCCGGCGCCGATACTTCCTATGTAATGTCCCGCCTCCCTAAGACCAGAACTGCATACCTGGCAGTCTTTTAGAAATTAGGACTATCATCACAGACCAATACATGTCTTTACTACGCACGTTGTTCTCACTCATGCGCAACTGAAAATGACTTCACAGTCGGTCCCCGAAATTGCTCCAGGTCAAGCACGCTTAACCTCGGAGTTCTTTCGAGCTGAGCTTCCGAAAAAGAAGTTACATCTTGTTGACATGAGTATTCTATCACTCCTATTAAGCCATGAGTCGGGATGTCACATACTCACCCTCTTAAAAGATCGACGTCCTCGTCGATCTACCTCAATCCAGGAACGTCCTCATTTGGCCACGTCCATGCGTCCGGTGCCGCATGTACCATGCTGTGTGACCACTCTGAGCCCACACCAGCCATGCGCACCATGCCTGCGCAACTGCGCTCACACGCGCCCGTGAAACCGCGAGGGTCGGCTCTGATACCACTGTAGCGTCCCGCCTCCCCGAGGCCAGGCCCGCACACCTGGCAGTCCTCTAGGAATCAGGACTATCCTGACAGACCAACACATGTCTTTACTGTGCACTTTGTCCTCACTCATGCGCACCTAAAAATGACTTCCCGGTCAGTCACTCATTCCGAAATTGCTCTAGCCAAGCACGCTTAACCTTGGAGCTCTTTTGAGCTGAGCTTCCAAAAAAGAAGTTGCAACTTGTTAACATGAGTATTTTATCAATCTTATTAAGACATGAACCGAGATGTCACATCCTACGTATGTGGCGCGGCTGAAATGCCTTCGTCGCGCGCCGCTGCCGCTATCTAGCTCCAACTTCTTTGTAGATACGGGTGTAAGTTTGTCTGATGGAAATTTAGCCATGAGTATACATAAGTATACCCCCATATATACTAGTGTACATGCCTGTACGTGAACACACGTGCTACGTTAAGCAGGAGAAGGCCAGCAACCAGTTTTGTGTGAAGCTTGGAACATGCAAACACGTCAAGTTAGCTGGAGTGCATGCCTGTAGGTGAACTCGTCCGACCAGCTGCCAGCGCGTACGTGTGTATACATACGTTTCAGCAAGTACTCCACATGCAAGCTCGGTGAACGCGACCGTACACAAGGGACGCGACGCTCGTCCAACAGCCAACCGAACAGCTCCATGCATGGAAAAACTAATACCTTGCTGTTTAATTGCATCGAAGAAGCGCTGCCCATGTATATGCGGGTTCTCATTGTCCACCATCCTGCCCACCAGGACCGCAAAGCTTCATTGCTCTGGAAGCTTGTGGGTAGCGGGTTCCCGCAAAGCCCACACATCTGCTTCACGGCCGGCTTCGTGGCTTTCGGGGTGTCCGCTACCCAGAGGCGCCGTCACGGGGAGCGAGCAGGCGAGGGCGCGCTCGAGGAAGAATCGTGAAGCGTGGCAGTGGAGCTGAGGCGGGGGCGGACGGATGGATGGGAGCGTCTAGGAGATCGGACGGCGCAAAAGAGACTGTCGGATTACTGTTACCTTGTAGCAGTTTGGAACAGTTAAGAATCTTTACTCTTATTGTTTCTCTGTTTTTTCCTGCGTGGACACATGGCTACGTGTACCCCCGCTGAAAAAACGACATGTGTGCAGTGGCCACAGTAACCCATTAGTGTTTGTCAGATTGGTTAACAGAGTAATCCCAGTAGGATTCTGTTGACGCAAAAAATCGCCGTAGGCCGCTGGAGCTGATTTCTTTGTGCGCCGCACACACAGAGGCCTGGGAGATCTGCTTAACTCCAGTGCAGAACCAAAAGCTTATTGAGAGGTTTCAGGCGTGCCAGTCAATTTGATTCCGCAACTGACAAGATACGAAGTGAGGTGACGTCGTATCGGTTGGTTAATAGAAATACAATGCCGAGTCGATACAACAAAAAATACATGGTGGTGTCGCATCAGCCGCAGTTAACAGAAATAGGATGCTGGGCCGATACAATGAAAAGACAAGATAAACTAACAGCTAAACACTCTGGTAGAACCAAAAAAACTATCTATCGGTTAAGCCACATCACAGAACTACTCTGATAAAACCCGTAAGATCGGACCTAACCGAGACAGCAATAAGGTTTTATAGCAGAGCAATTAGGTGGAACACTTAACCAACAGATAATCCAATGGTGACTCGAATATACTTGATCTATCTGTACTATGCCTTTCAAACAAACGATACGACAGGATCAGACTTAACCGAGACAGCTGGTAACGCCGATTCTAATAAGCAGTTCTAGATAGATCTAATATACCGGATAACTAGCAATTATGCCGACAAAGCATTAGCAGATTCGATCGACCCATACA
>LAPY01001371.1:29069-48634 GCA_000970635.1 Eragrostis tef
GCTTGGGCACGTTCTCGCGCCGCTCCGTCTACGTATCGGTTCGGTTCTGCCTGCCTGCCTGCCCGAGAGCGCGCTGGTCGGAGTGCGGTCTGACGCCATGATTTAAGATGGATGAGGAGGCAACGGAGTGGAGTGAGCTCTCAGGCGCCGAGATTAACAATAGCATGACGTCATAATAATCCGAGTTACGCGATGCACGCCCCGGTATCCCGTGTCTGCGTTCCAGTATATCTCTCGGTTTCAATCGTCCACATCCATCACTCAGCGCTCTGTTGGTTTCTTCTGGCTAAAATTTTAGCTAAGGAAAATATTACCATTTAAAAGTACTAAATAAAGTCTAATTACAAAACCTTTTTACAAATATGGGCTAATTTTCGAGACGAGTCTAACAAGCTTAATTGAGCTATATTTTGCTTAAGTGATGCTATAATAATAACCATCATCTAATTATGGCTTAATTATGGCATAATTACGATTCGTCTCGCAAATTAGAACCATTCAATTAATTTTGTAATTAAACTTTAATTAATACTCTTAAATAATAATATTTCAAATGACTAAAATCTTAACTTAAAAAAACAAACAGCCCCTCGGTGCCCTAGCGCCTCCACGACCGACGGTGCTGGGCTAGCGGTAGGCGGCGACGTCGTGCTACGATCATTAGGATTAGGACCACCAGCACCTAACCACAACACACGCGTCACTGGCCAGCTGGGTTCATTGCACTTTACGGGCCACGCTAATTTCCACGGCCGCGTACGTCTGCCTGTCTGCCACGAGAGATATCTGTGGATACTTTCCCACCCTACCGAGATTTTCCACGGAGCAAGGGAAATGCTCTGTTTTTGCGTTTCTCTGCTTTTCTTTCGAAAGAAGATCAGCTCCGTTCTTTGTTTCAGACTGTCTCGAATAAACTCCCGCGCCGTCGTTCATACGGCAGAAGAGCTCAATTCACATTCGAGTCACGCTAACAACAGAGACGTTGAGTGCTACGTAGCAGTGAAGGAACCGAAATGCAAGAACAGAAGAGAACAGAGAAGTTTCACCGAAACAAACAGCAACTTCCATTACCACTAGTAGCAAACGCAAGATCAACAGTAAAAGTAAACGAAACGACCCTGCTCGCTGTTACATTTGTGGAACGTAGAACAACGCGCTAGAACAGGGCCTCCAGCTCACACAACACACGCGACCACAGGCCGCCGGAAGATATCCCTCTACACCGCTCTCGCCGCCGGCGCAATATGATTCACGGTTATATGTTCGTTGCACGGCGAGCAGGCCAGCCGGCCAGCCTCCTTCCCACATACGTAGCGGATTGATGTCAGGTTGTTCACGCCCGTGCGTAGGAGCGCGCGAGGTGCGCGGCGCGGAGGTCGGCGGGGTCGACGGCGGCGGCGAAGTTGGAGGGGCGGTAGTGGCCCGTGACGGGGTCGGGCACCCACGAGATCTCGCCCCGCCCGCGGCCGCGCCGCCCTCGACGGCGGCCGCCGCGCGCCTCATGGCCCCGGTCGCCGCCGACGCCGCGTAGCCCCGCGTAGCCCGGGGCGCCAGCAGCGCGGCCTGCAGCGCGGCGCGAGCAGAGGAGCCGGAGAGAGCGAGAGCCATCGGATCGGCTGGGGAGCGCGAGATCGGACGGCTGATGGCGCTCTGCTCTTCCCCCTCTCTGCTGCCGCACTGATGAGCGTGTGGGAGCTGTGTGTTATTTGGTGTGGGAGGAACCCGCGGCTGGTGCGCGGCTTTTATAGACGAGGGACTGAGCTGGGAGAGGCCGATTCGCGCGGCACAACGCCGCGTTTTTTTTTAAAAAAATAATAATATTCTCTCGATTGCGACTGCTTCGGGAGCCGGGAACCGTCAAACCGGGCGGCCGGCTGACGCGCGGCGGGGCGGCACATGCGGAGCAGGAGCAGCGCGAAACGGCGCCGCGGGTTCGCGTGGTCCTATCCACCGCGTTTGATCCGGTCGCGTTGCGTGACCTCGCAAGTGTTTGGTGCACTCGCTCGCGACGTGAACGAGGACGAGACGTCATGGGCGGGAAGAGCGAGCGAAGTTGCCTTCTGGCGCACCGTTGGTTTAAACAGTTCAGTTGGTCGGCTGGTGGCAGTGGCACAATCGTATTTCTCCACTCGTGGAGAAAAAGAAAAGTTGTGTTTCATTCACCGTGCGCAATTTGGGTCCAGACCAGACGACGGGCGCAAATTTCACCTCCGGCCACACACGATCGCATGAACGACGCGCGGGCCGAGAGGGTCCATGCGAACGACGGCGGCGTCAGGTCACCTCGCCTTCGCAAAAAAAAAGTTGCTCGGCCCACATGGTTGGCGTCGACGCGTCGCCATCGAACGCCCGCGCGGCCCCTTTCCGAGGAAAAGGGAAAAGCATCGCCACGCAGGGGGAGGTCCACAGGCGCGGCAAGCTGGAGGGCCCATGGTTCAGCGGCACTGCGCCGAAAGGGTAAGGAGTAGGAGGCGCGTGGCCTTTGGCGCGTCCGCGAGGCGCGAGGAGGAGGAGGTGGAGTCTGGTGGAGGCCGTCGGCTGCGACGGCGTCAACCGCGACCCCCGGGATGGAGTGGACAGCGACTCCGCGAGCGCGACCTTGGTGGTGGCGGTAACAGCGTCCTCGTCGGGCCGACGACACGGCGCCGCGCACGCTGGACTAGCTCGGAACGGTGACGTGCCGGACTGCCGGCCGGGTGTGACCAACCGTTGTGTTTGTTTCCCGACGTGGACGCCGCAGGTAATTTTCTTTTTCTGAGCGTGAGAGAGAATTGAGGGAAATGGGCTGCATCTTTGAGGATACTACCTTCTTTGTGCCTTGCTTCTATGGGGAGGGCTGCCTTGTTATGGAATTTTGGTTGTCGGGCTTTACGTTTATGGGCTGTTACTGCCCTTTTCCCTTGATTTTGGATCGCTTAACTTCTTCACAAGCCCGCACCATGCGAGCAGAGGACGACCTCGAATCCACTCCACATGAGCTTCGGAGCAGAAAGCGTTTAGCTCGAATCTTGCTGAATTTCATATCACTAAGGTAGCTTTCCACGAATTTTTCCTGAATCCTGAGTTATTCACGTGAAATTTATACCTCCAGACAGGAAGTTCACGTGTTCACACAAACATTTGCACGCAACATGATTTTGTACCACAATCAATATGTCAAGACAGCCAATGTTGAGATAACATAAAAACAGTTTAAGCCTGATAAAACAATACTTTCCTGCAACTTAATAGTAGTGTGCATACCTAGAGATCAAGGTTATAAACAAAAGTGATCCCAGATAACGTATTACTAACTGTACCTCACGCTTAACGTCACGAGTTAGTAATAGCCACAGTGCTAACACTGACTCCCTATTAATTTAGCAAGGTACTCTGGTGGCACTACGGACAAGCCGAATAGGCTAATAACATCACAGCTTGCAAAATAAATAGCAAGGTCTAACTCCTAACACACGGCTAGCCCGGCCTAACTGATTCATGCGTAAGGCCTTCCGAAGTTCTGCTGGATAGTCACCAAACTGGGTAGTACTGGGACGATGCATGGTGAAGACGTAAACCACTGGCGCCGACATTTGCACCCCTCTTGGAGATCTTGAGATGTCTGAAAACCAACCTAGAGTTGCTTCATCAAACAGAAATGATTCACCAAGGAAAAAGAAGCACTCCCTTGCCATTCGTTCCACCTGAAAAAATCAGCAGCGGTTGAGAAACTTGAAACTTTAAAGCACCTGTTGAGCACAAAAGAAACTTGAAAGCAGACTTCTCAAACATTAATAAGCCAAAGGTGCCAGCAAATCAGGACGATAAGTTACCATCCACCATAGCAAGACAATATGCAACTACAGTTTAAACTCGTAGTAAAACTATATGAAATGGCGTACCTGCAAGTAAATGTACTTAGTATTTTTCATGATCAAGATGACCTGCAGATCAGACAACGGCTCTGACAAGATCTTGATGGCCATATGCTCAAAGAACTTCTGCAAGAGAACCTGATCACTGGCTGATTCATCATTATCAAAATCAGCAAACCAAATAACTCGTTGTACTTCTGTCCAAGCAACTGGTAGTTTATGTTCACGCCCAATGATTAGAAGAGATGGGTCAGCCAAATCGTGGAGTATCTTGAGGTCCTTGGGAAATGACACAATGGACTGCACACTAGGTGTACATGCGACAATCTTAGAGGCATCATAGTACTGACAAAGCTTCTTGGAGAATTCTAGGCTTTTATCATTCAAAACAAGAATATGCCCATTTCCATCAGCAAGAAGCAACTTTGTACAACATAGTGAAGTGGATCTGCCCTCTTGCAAGCTTATTCCAGATGTGATAGATGAAGAGATCAAGGAGCCACAATCGTGTGAGTAAGGACAAGAGTTACCATTTCGACAACCCTGATACAAGATACCATATCAGAGCCAAGTGTCAATATGGACAAGTGTGAGGAGGCATCATTCCCTAATGTAACTAAGTAGTCCACCCATGCAAGTCCAGCAAATATTCATGTAATTTGACATGGATCATTAGCAATTTATTCAATGCACCAAATTGAATTTAATCGTACAGGTAATTCATGACAACTATTTCCGTTAGAAGCATAAAAAAGAACCTAAGCTGACATGACTCAGGTTCACAAACTGGAATGAAAGGACATGAGCAAATAAAATGTGAAACAATATCATACCTGTAATGTGAGGAAGAACTTGCATACAGGTTTGGGAGCACTAAACGAGTGAGAAAAATGGCAAGCCGACCCTTTAATGCACGATCCATTAGCAAAGAACACACATCTCTCAGTTTCAAAAGCTGGCTGGACATTAGCACCACGACGCCTTTCTAAAGTTGGCTGAACATTAGCACCATGACGCCGTCCCCTATTAGGAACTAACTTTTCCTCAACATGCTGCATTTTCACCTGTGAATAAATTAACAGTTATGGGTCTCGAACAAAAAATCACTACAGTTTACATATAAGGATAATCTGAGTACACATAAAGTTCAGAGACTTCAGTATACCTCCTTCACAAGTGTCTTCAGTGTTTCAACAATGGTGGAGGTCCCAAAATCAGTTTGCGAAACATATGGAGTTGCAGCACACTTGTTCTGTGAATTGCAGTGTGAATTCCCAGCCTCTACCGAGAGTGTATCCTTGTCCTCTTGTATCAGTATTTCATGATGACTACAAGTGTGGTTGAATTCAGAGGGCTGAAAGTACCTTGGAGGATTGGTTTTGACAAGAAAACTAGGCCTAAAACGGTGCAGTTGCTTCATAACATCATCATCTGTTCAAAAGGATGAGCTAATTACATCAGACTGGATATACTTTACATTATGAGGAAATATTTAAGACTAGAGAAGATCCTGACACCACTAAACAAATTTTGTATGTACCAATGAATGAAAACTACTTTAACAGGTAACAGTAGGAAATTTTACTTTCACAAATCACGAGTAAAAATCCACTTGAAATGTTACCATGAGGTACAGGCAAAGGACATACATATATCAGAAATGTTCTTAAGTGCTGCAGGGACGAGATTATGAGTTGCACACCACTCCTCCTCAGGTTTAGCAATGTAGGTGTGGGTTTCTTTTGGTTCTTCAGTGTTTACCACTTCTTTTAGATATTTCAGCCGATGCTTGTCCTGAAATATATGGTGTATTAAAGCAGACAACAAATATTGAAGTATATTTGAACACAACTGAGAGGCATTTGAGTTGCCCACGGCAGGAAAAACATGTTCTAATATTAGCATTACAATAGCTTCAGCTCTAAAATTGTAAGTGCCCCCCACCCAAAAAAAAAAAAAAATCAAAACACTAGCAAATGCCCAAAGGCATTCATATGCACATGGGATAAGATATACCTTACAAGTACGCTCCCAAAATTGAAATGCACAAAGATTTCCAATGGTTGTAGCTTCCTTTTTGCCAATCTGTACACTGTCACTTTCCTTGAAGTAATTGTCTCTATACTTCTGGCACTGTAAAACAGATAATGAGATATTAACTACTGCAACATTGCGAACAGGGAAAAAAACGAATCATGGCAGCAAAAAGAAATACCAGTGCTTGATAGCCAAAAGGTTGCAGGATTGGAAGCGGCTGTATGTCCAACATAATGCCTATCAGAATTCCCTCATGAAGAAGGCCAAGCTCACCAAATTTCAGCACAAGAACAGATGAATCAAATGACAATGGCAAACTATTGAGCAAACAGCCATAAAACGTGGGCTCATAGCGTCCAGAAACCGTCTTATTCAATGCATGAATTTGAACAAGCGATTCTAGGGCATCTTCAATAGCATCTGGATCTGGTGGGCTAAGAACTTTTTGCAGCAGTACTGGAAAAAAAAAGGAATAGTGAGTTTTACCATATAATGTAAATGTAAACAAGTATCAAAATGTTTACCGCTAAATTTTTAAATTAATTACATGAACGTTCTATTAGTATATTCTTCACCAAAAATGTCTGCGGTGCGATACATTTAGTGAGATTCAGTTAAAAGAATGCAATGATGAAATTCAATGATCAAAGTTGTACTTCCAAGGTTGCGAGAAGGAAACTTACTGGGAAAATCACTATTTAAAGTAATAACAGCATATGTTTTATTGTGACAATTAACCATTCCTTCAAAGGAAAACAACTAACAAGAAAACTATGAAGTGGTATTTGCTTTCAAGTTCTTGTAATGAACATACTCCATTAAAAGTTCCTCTCAATTTGAAAAGTGCCCCATTCATGACCATGAGGAAAATAATTGACAAGAAAACTAAGGCTTCCTGACTTCAGAAAAAGAATTACCACTTGGGTCATTTAAAGATCTGGGCTCTGCACAGCAGACCATGAGCACTTGCTCCCTTAAGGACAATCTTAAAATGGCAGGATATTCATGATCATTTAAACTGCCATAAAATTTCCCAGTTACCAAGCGATAAATTTGACCATCACATGTTCGACCTGTCCTGCCTTTCCGCTGCTCAGCCTAGGAAAATATTAAAGTATAATTATCAAAGAGAAGCTTCAGTGTGAAAAGCATGAACAAAGCAAACATTAACATCTGCGAGTTGCTTACCTGAGACTGCGAAATCCATACAAGCCCGGCTGAGTCCGTTTTCCTAATTGGGTCCCAATACACTTGTAATGATCTGCAAGAATCGATAACATATGCAACTCCAGGGATAGTAACTGATGATTCAGCAATGTTTGTCGCCAGTATCACCTGCGCAACAAATTAAAAAAAAAATACAAGCTTAGGTATAAGGATGTTTCATGGCATCTTTTTTGTAACAGACTAACAGGAGATGTTTCAATCGTGTAAATATTTAATGTGTCCAAACCCATTTTTATCTATACTGCTTTACCTCATCTCATTGAAACAATTTTTTAAGTGCAATTTAATTGTTATGGGATACTTGTATGCCCAGTGGTAGAACGAAGATTATTGTGGTCAGGTTCATGGGTATATAAGATATGTAGTTCTCACTGACTATAAAGCAGACGGACATAATAGACACTTAATAGGCTCGTAGGTAACTCAACATATGCAAAAAAACCTTAATTCAAGGTATGTAACTGAGGCACATATGAGATTTGTAATAAGTTTGTGCTTAGAGAACGGAAGCCATCTAATTACAATCAGCATGAACAGAAATTCCGTAAATAAGCCACACATATATATACTGTTCTCATTTCCAAAAACAAACGCATGCATATGACAAGATCTTATTGTTGTACTTCACAATTGGCATGTAACCACATAGCTTAGAAATAGAAGCAGATCTTTACCAGATTGAAATGACCACGTAGTATGACAGAAACATAAGAGTTTTGTACCTTCCGGCAAGACTTTGAGACCTTCATGGTTTGAAGTGCTTCATCAGTGTCAATGCTGCGATGAAGAATGTGTACCTTAAAGGTTGAACTAAAAGGCAGCAGACGGATCCATTGTTGTTCCAATGCATAGTATGTAGGAAGAAAAACCAAAATACTCTTGCTGATGTCTTTTTCACTTTGGTGTATATGCAACAATAACTTGTGGATGAGTTCATAAACATCACAATTAAGATCAGCATCAGCAGAAGCATTCGGCCCATTGCAATACTCTGTTGAAAGCGATTGAGAATTTATATTGAGAATATCTGCAATCTGATAAGAATCAAATGTCAATGCATAATAATTAACCATTACTCCATGAGGGAGCAATTCAATATTAAAATTAAATATGAAAATTACAAATCTGGAGATGGAACAGAAACTAATGACTGGTAACAACACTAATGAAGTTAGCCAGAGGAAATTGACAAGAATAACAAGCATGAATTGCATCAATAGGTTTAATTAGGGATCAACAATATAATTGTGAAAATGACTTCACACCTTTTCAAAATACAAGATTAAATTCAACATCAAAATCTTGAAATTATACAAGCTAAAGCATGTTTTGTAGTTGGACATACTAACAATTTGAAGACTCATCATGCAAATTGATTCATTATAAGTTTCGTAGTATAACAAACAAGGATAGTTATCTCAATCATATAACAATCAGAAACATTACCTGCTCGAGGTATAAGACTTTCCTTTGAAAAATGCTTGTGCATGGAATGGCAATCACTTCGACTCTTTCACCCCTTCCTATGTCTCTGAAATATTCCCTATATCTTGTAATGTCAACAGTGGCTGACATCAATACCAACCTGTCCAGAGTGACACGGATGTTATAGCAACTAGGATGAAGGCAGTTACATTATGAGATGAAAACCATTACTTCCTAACGATAAACATCTGACAGCATCCGCTAATGGAAATTACTCAAGTGTGTACCTCAGATCATTCCTTTTCATCAAAAACTGCTTGATACCAGCAAGGATAAGATCAGATTCCACGGATCTCTCATGTACTTCATCAAGGATAATGACCTTATACTTCGACAATGCAGCAACTCCCCTATCACACATTTGCTCCAACACTACACCGGCTGTTTTGAATACAATTTTAGACCTGATTCATATATAAAGTCAGTTCAAAATGTCAATGACATAGACATAAAAAAAACTAAAAAATTCAGTAAGTAGGTAAGAACAGATCATCTTGTTCAAAGAGATGGAACACAAAAGAAATAGAGCACTAGAAACTCAAGGCAAGGAAAGTAGCAAAAGGCGCCATGACTGACGGTAATCAACATTGCATTAAGCCAAAGATGTCTTATTAGATGTTGACAGAGAGCTTAAATTGTTTTCTGTACACAAAATTAATGTGAACATATCAAAGAAAATAGTGGCAGCCAATCAAGGAAAAGGATGACAAAAACAATCATTGTAACACCAAATACTATCTGGGATGCTTCTAACTGGATAAAAGAGTTAAGATAGGAAGTGAGGAATGCTCACAAAAGGGTAGAAGCTGGATCAAAATGACCAGCATTCTGTTGGACAAACCCTGCAGGACAGCCGATCAAAAAAAAAAAAACTGCAGGACAGATTATTCCAAGGTCTATTTTTGAGAAAACTAATGTCGGTTTGGCTAAGACTAGGGCCAACAATTGAGTCTTGGTCATGTCAAGTGAGTCCAAAATTAGTTAGGATCAGGCTTACTGGTTGACACTTGATAAGGATAGCGACTGTGAGACTGAGGTCCACTTTTAAGTACTGATAGATTGTAACAAACGGACCTTTCAAGCTTAAAATTTACAGGCAAGCCTGATAGAAATTTATATATGAAGTTATGAACGCACTAAATTTAGATCATACTACGTATACAAATAATGAAATGGATAGGTATACATGTGGTGCTAAGATACGGAAAAAATTGTAGCATCTCTAATGAAGTGGTCTCTCTGTTTTTTTGTATGCTGTTGGGAATCGCTATGGTTTGCTGTACAAATGTTCTTGCTTGATCTCCTGATACGAACCTTTCCTTCAGTAAACCTGGCATTGGTGATCACTCTGGACACCGATTTTTAACCGCGGACTATATGTTGCATCAAATACAACTTAAAGCCCTCTCGAGGGACGACTCAAGGGGCCTGATGCACATTCAAAGCACCAGATGCTAATTCAAAATGCTGAAGTGCAGGACATTCTTCCTAAATGAACTGAAAAGGCACCCTGGCATGATGGAGCGAAGTGTCCGGTGTAACAACCAGGACACAAGCCGCTAACCCATGCACCCCTGATGATAAGCAATGTGCACTATGGAACAAGATTTTTCCCATACCATGTCAGCAATGACTAGCATACTCAAAATATTTAGCCGGGCTGGATCACTAAAGAAACTACTGTATACTAACGGCATGGCCATCCAAGCACAATGTAATGCTTTCATCAGCTTGGAATCTTTGAACTAATATGGACAACAATCTCTAACCATTAATTTAATTAAGCAGAGCTTACAGCAAACTTTTGAGGATTTGATCCTCCAAAACTAAATACAGTCAGCAAAGCAGCATATGCTAAGAACTGCACACTGTATGGCAATGTGTGGTGAAAGCAGTGATAAAAGTACAATAATAGGACGATGCATCTATCTGCAAAATCCAAGAAACCATGGCACTGGACAACTGTTACTTAATTACCTTTTATCGTTGACATCTGACACATTTGAGTGCCCTATATGATATCCAATCTCTTCACCAAGCTCCCAATTGCGAGATTCAGCTATTGCTCGAGCAATGGCCACCACTGCAAACCTTCTAGGCTGTGTGCATAGAACGGGTTCCATGTTTTCTTCCAAGAGGTATTGTGGGATTAGCGAACTCTTCCCTGCAACGAAACAAAAATTGAATCCATTATAAAGATTAAATGAAATCAATTTATCACAAGAAAATTACATCCTGCTCAACATTTCTCGATTTTGCATCAGGATTGAAATCCCCCCAAGGCAAAAGTCAGTTCAGAAGTCTGAAATGCGAAATCCATTTGGTAAATGTCTATCTGGTACTTCGAAAAATACATCGTCCCTACAAAGCCCCTCCATCCCCCTCCAGGAAACAACATCCCCCCCCCCCCCCCCCCCCCACACAACAAAAAAAAAAAAAATCCAGTTTCTCCCCAATTAGGCAGAAAACCCACACCAATCGCACCAAAACCTCGGAGAGCAAAAGAAAACCAAATCACAATGATGCAAAGTTTCAACGAAACCATGCCCAAGTAAAAGCTCAACAATTTGTAGCCTCCTCTTCTCGAGCCTCACCAAAACCCCATCATCTCAACGAACAAGCAAACCCCACATAACACCAAACGCAGGCGACCGCAGTACAAACTATCGAGGAGGGGGGAGCGAAACTCCCTCGCATTTACCGCATCCAGTGTCCCCGACGATCAGCGTGACGCGGTTCGCCTTCACCTTCTCTACGATCTTGTCGCGGAGCGCCTCCACGGCCAGCGGGGGGCGCGCCGCCGCCGCCGCCTCCTGCGGCTGGCCCCCCCACCTCCTTCTCCTCCACGCCATTCGCCGCCGGCACCGCCATGGCCGCCGGCTAGGGCTCCTCCCGAAGCGAGGCGGCGCCGCAGCCTTCGCCTGCAAGCCTTTTTTTCCGCCTCCTTTGTTTTGGGTTGCCTGACTGACGCGCGCCTTCTGCGCCTGTGTTTTTGCTTCCCCTTTTTGAAGCGAGGCGACGCGCATGGCGGTAGGGCGGGCGGCCTAGTGCGTGGACCGAACCCACGAGACGGGAGCACGGGAATGGAACTGGGTCATTAGTTCACCAGGACCGGGTCTATATTGGAGCGTCGCGGATGCCAGAGCATTTACCGCGACAGCTGGTGAAGTGTCTCCACGCACTTTTCAACCGGAGACTCGCGACCTTCCCATTAACTGGCCCCACTCGTCAGCCTAACGTGGGTGTACTTGTGGTCAATCAGCTGATTGACAGGGGAATGCTTTGGACGTTACAGGCAGACGATATAAGGATATTCTGGTTTTGTAAGCGATGAATATCTTTCTGTTTTATTTGTTGCTTCTTTTCCTTATATTGTGCTGCTTTTTGCCAAATACTATCATGTATGATAGTAACAAATTATCATCCAAATAGACTCATTTTTCCACTCCAAAATGGATTATGACTTTGTGTTGTTTTCGTGCCCGTTTGGTAATGAACAATGCTATACGTACGGCCAGTAATCAATGGTCAGAAAAAACGTGAAAACGTGGAGCCAAAATGGTGTATGTGTTTCCCTCATACACCAGCTGCAGCCTGCTGGGCGTTATCCGGCGAACCAATCCCTGCCTACTGCCGTGCACGCTGGAACACCGCTCCACACGAAGACACGCCCACGAGTCCACGACTTTTCCCTTCGAGAGAAAGAGCGCGCACGCGAGACGATGATACTTTTTTTTTAGACAAAGACGATGATACTTGAGCCGTTGAGCGCCGCACTATTTACGTGTGGCTGTCCTTACGCCTTCGGTCGTGTGTTTGGATAGCTTGCCTGGCAGCACCTTGAGGAAGAAAGAGATGACCGGTCGGCTGCGCCTTGCTCTGCTCCTCCTCGTCGCCGCCGCGGTCGACGCCGACGCAGCCGGCACCGTGGAAGGATCGCCAGCGCCGGCGGCCGGGAGCGGCGACCTGCGCGGCGGGGGCTTGACCAGAGACGACTTCCCCCCGGGATTCGTGTTCGGCGCCGGGACGTCGGCTTATCAAGTGAGTGCTGTTTTTTTTTTCTTTCAGTTCTGCGTCGCTTGCTATCTGCTGTCATTGTTGTTCTTTTTTTTTTTTGGTTTCATTTTCGATGGTACCCAGGTGCCAGTCATTGTTGTTCCATGTACGCTTGATCATTGATCCATGCCGATTCCGGTGGAAACGACACGGAATCAAGTAGTCAGTCAGTGTCACCCTTTGTGTGTATGATCAGAATCTCAAGAGTAAAAATTCAGCACCGCAAGTTCAGGATCGTGTGAATGTGAAGCCGACGATCGAGCTGTGCATTTCCGACTTGATGATGATCGAGCTGACGTGTTCTCGTTTCTTGCTGGTATCTTCTGTTTCAGTGGGAGGGCGCCGTGGCGGAGGACGGCAGGACGCCCAGTGTCTGGGACACCTTCGCTCACGCCGGTACGTATCAAATCCGACAGCACCATGAACGCGTTGCTTGCTTCGCTTCCGAGTTCCGGCGACCAAAAATAGTAGTACCGCCCGTGTGCCACCCCCCACCTGCACGAAACGCACTGGCGCGCCGCTTTCGTCTCCCTCCCGCAGACCAGACTACTGCCCACTCCGCCGCCGCCCATCTCGCGGCGGCGCCCCCTCAACCCCAGACTGTATTGGCCGCCCCACAGCCCACCATTGAACCCGTCGCTTTCCTTCCGCCGCCCGCTGTTGCCGCCCCCGGCGCCTTGCAACCTCGCGCAGCTCCCAGACCACCACGTTGCCACCGGTCACCACTCCCCTTGCATCTGGCCTTGGCAGCTGATGCCTCTGGCCAAGCAGACAGTGAACTGGTAAGCTTCTGTGTACCGTAGTCCGAGTGAAAAGGGGGGCAGCTCACCAATGTATTCCGAGAGCTGGAACTTGCTGGCACAATCCGCAATAAAACTTTGGCACTTCCCTGAAAGGTTCTGCCAACTGCAGTATTGATTTCCTTATTATGTGCAAAACAATTGCTACTTGTTGCCGTCCCACGTTTTCAAAAAAGGGGCAGATTGCACACGAGTTACACAGCATAAACTGAAAAATGATTGGGCGATCAGGGACAACATGATTCAAGTTAGTTGAGCCTTCTTTGAAACATTAGCATCAGACATTTTATTCCATTGTTCAGGTTTTGCATTTGGGTTAAGCCATAGTGCTTACGCATCCTGTGGCATTCTGCAACACAGGTCATTTTCCTGGGGATGGTGATGTAGCAGCGGACGGTTACCACAAGTATAAGGTATGATTCTTATGTATTGTTCATCGGAATTCCTTGTTCATCCATTTTTAAATGATAGCTCTACTATGTGCCATGCTGTAGCGCATGCCTCACTTCAGCAGCGCAACTTGTAAAACGTATCAATGACTAGCTCTGTCAGGCACGGGGAAAAGTAGTAGGTCTGGGTAAAATATATGCTACACGCTAATTGATCCTTTTAGGGCAGCCACATCCAAATAACTGTTCATGATTTCTCACTTGTGTTATAGGAGGATGTGAAACGAATGAAGGAGACTGGATTGGACGCATACAGGTTCTCTATCTCTTGGCCAAGGCTTGTTCCTAGTATGTTGTTGTTAAATTTGTATTTTTCATTATTATTTTTCCTGCTGGACTCTTTGTGAAAAACTGATAAGATCTAAACTTGGTCGCTTTATTCTGTAGATGGCAGAGGAGAAGTCAATCCGAAAGGAATAGAGTACTATAATAATCTTATTGATGAACTCCTCAATTACGGTAATACTCAATACCTTGTTGTTTGCTTACCCACTAGCTGTTAGCGCCATGAAGACTGCATAGTATTCCTATTTACAAATATATACTCAAATTTGCATGCTATAGGCATAATAATTGCCAATTGGTATATGAATATGTCTACATGGACACTTAAAAAAAAAAAGCCTGAACCCCGCCTATGAAGCAAGCCATCACTAAACAGTTTGGTCATCCCTATTTTGTAGTGTTTGTATTTGCGTATAATCGTAGAAATGGATGACCAGACAAAATCTTAGGGGATCATTCAGTTCAGGATCTGCTCATATCAGATTCCGTTTGTACCATGCCATAATATGGTCGCCACTTTCGGTACTGAATTTCCATGATTTTGCAGGAATTGAACCACACGCTACCCTGTTCCAATATGATCTTCCTCAAGTCCTTGAGGATGAATATAATGGATGGTTGAGTCCACAAATCATGTATGCATTTCTTTTTCAGTTATTAATCATTACACATTTTTAATTTATTTTGTGAAAAACATTGACGGGTTGGTATAATACTTATTGTTAACCATTATCAAATATCATTAACAAGTATGCTGGCTGTAAAAAACATAACACATACCGACACTTCATTATAAGAACTCAATCCTTTTCACCATGTAACAACACTTTTAACTTCTTTTCCCTGTTTCAAGTGCTGATTTTACAGCATACGCCGATATCTGCTTTAAGGAATTCGGGGACAGGGTTACAAATTGGACCACTCTAAATGAACCTAATGCTCTTGCTTTGCTTGGTTATGATGCTGGAACCGGGCCACCAGGGAGGTGCTATGAACCGTTTGGCAATTGTTCCAAAGGAAATTCCGTGTATGAGCCGTACATTGTAGCTCATCATTTCTTGTTGGCTCATATTTCAGCAGTATCATTATACAGGAGAAAGTATCAGGTATATCTCCTTAACTGTTTGGTTGCTTGAATATTTGGATTTATATTTGTTTTACGTGTAGGTTTTATAATGTAAACTACTAAAGTTTTTGATATTATAATAGAAACAGTCTAATTGACTTTTGTCCTCTGAAATATGTGTTTGATATTTTTTCTTTTAATGCTCAACCTTAAAGCATATTTAATAAAAAAATGGCTCTAGTATTTCATTTCCCCTATTAATTAACATATTTGATAATAGAATCGTCTCTCTCTCTCTCTAGATCCTTATAGGTGACTTAAAAAGTCACCATGTTTGGCACAAGATGTATAGTTGCACTGACCAATAATATGTACTATGCGGTGCAGGAAAAGCAGCAGGGGCTTATAGGCATGAATATATTTATATATGATTTCTTACCTCTCACCAATTCAACAGAGGACATTAGTGCAACAGAAAGAGCGCAAGCCTTCTACACGGGCTGGTATTGGATCATCTTCCCATGCTATATTGTTTGACTCAACCTTTAGCTGTCTACACCTATTTCACATGTGGATGGTTTGCCTTGGTGAAGAATATTCTATTAAAGGCAAATGATAAACACTGTGATATATAGCACGGAAAACTGTTGTTTACGAGATGGCCGTCCACATGAAAGATGACATAGCGTACCCCCCTCAAGGATGACATTTGCGATGTCTTTTGTTCCTATTTTGTGTCATCTCTCTTGAACTATGAAGATAAAACCTGCTCTAGCACTTGTTTGAAATTCTGTGGTAATGTGCCGAGATAATGTTATCAAATAGTGATGTATAAAGTTTTTACAGCTTGAAATATGCTTGTAATTTGAGAATTAAAAATAAAAAGCATTAATTAAGTCTACAAGCACCTCCATTAAGTTTCTAGCTACTCAATTTCTACTGAAGAGTGATGATCATATATTCATATTCCAAATTGTATTGATGTATCGTGGAAACATGCCATGCTTACTGCATATCTTGATTGTGTAAAAGTGATTTTGATGGCACCCACCGTTTTATTTTACTTTATTTCATTCTTTTTCTAGAAGTATTTGTTAAAATTGTTGTCTAGGCTTACCAGTTGAGAAGTTATGGGATCAATTACTGAAAAATAAATGCACAAATGAAGATTCAAACTCTTCCTTTGAGCATAATATGTATGATGGCATAACAGTTGGGTGTAATAAGGCCCATGTTTCAGTACCAATTATGATAAATTTTTGTCTATATTTTCAATTAAAACACTTGGTAGTATTCATAGGAGAATAAGTTGTTTTGTTGTTGCAATAGGCATGTATTCGTGTAAGTCACAAAGCCATGGAACCTTCTCACTATTTAACAACAATATATTTGTGGAGAGGTTCACTCCGATTTGACAAGACCAACATACACATGCATTGCATTAACAATAATCAAAAGTTGACTTTGTCCATTCTGATGTTTCTCTATGTTAGGTTCTTGGATCCTCTTTATTATGGAGATTATCCGAGTATAATGAAGAAAATTGTTGGTTCCAAGCTCCCAAAATTCTCTAGAGACCAATCGGAACAATTGATCAGTTCTATTGACTTTCTTGGTATAAATTACTATGCAATAATGTATGTCAAGGATGATCCACAGGCTGCTCCGACCACCAAAAGAGATTTCTTGGCGGATACATCTGTTAAGACAATATGTTAGTTCCATACTTTGCTTCTTCCAGTTTTACTTAATCACGAGTGTAAAGTCTCTTTGCTACTTTATACAACTTATAATTGTGATGAAAAGACAAGGGGAACAGAATAGCATTAACACACTCGATGTTGTCTTATTTTCCCTTAAGTTTGCCATTTTCCGTGAAGGATCCTAATTTCTATATATAATTACAAAAAGTAAATTATTTGTTAAGTGGGCTCGTGGATAAAAGTTCTTTCAACTAGAAGGGAAACTTCAACATAATCCAACGATCGTGCTATTTTCACTGGTCTGTGAAAATATAACGTACACCTTAGTGGAAAGTGAATCAATCAAGGCTGGCAATGCTTTGTATCTTATGCTATATTATACTGAATTAAACATTCCAGAAATCACAACTTTACTATATCGGGCTTATTCAATAACTGCTCTCTTGCAGATATGAATAATTCTACCACTCAGGTAAGAGGAAAATTTAAGCAAATATTCTTACATAAATATATGATATCATAGTGCTCATGTGTCGTATAAACAGTATTATATGCCAGGTTATGGTCTCCAGGAAGTGCTTGAATATTTGAAGCAATCTTATGGCAATCCTTCCGTCTACATTCATGAAAACGGTATGATTTTCTCTAATCATTCTTCGCATTAAATAGGCTTTTTGACCTGGTAACTTTGTGCAACTTTTCAGTGACTTGTTTTGCGTTAACACTGCTTTTTTCTCTGCAAGATATCCTTCTCGCTTGTCAACTAAAAGCACATTTAACATGAGACATAAATTTTTCGCTTTAGGTTACCCAATGAGTCCAGATATTCTATTTGACGATGGCCCTAGGGTGGAATACTTGAGTGAACACCTGAAAAGCCTATTGGATTCTGTCAGGTATTACTCTCCTTTTCTCCTATTTACTTGGTAGATTTTGCTGCTAATGCTTTGGCAGTTGGCACCATTTAATGTCCTAAAAGTCAAATCAAATAATTATATTGCACACCAGCGCTGACTTTTGAATGGCAATCATAAAGATGATACCCTACTGCATGAAACATGGAATGGTCGTTCCACACAAAAGCACAGTGCGTAGATGCATTCAGGGAACAAACTCTATGCAGAGGTTAGGTAATAAACTTAAACTATTTTCTGAACCAAAGACTCGTAATAAAAATGCTGAAAAGTATCTGCAATGCTCGGACTGAAAGTTTCAAAAAACTTCAGAGATCAAAGCAATAACTTAGGTCTAGTGTTCATTGGACTATTGGAGTCACAGCCAATACATACTTTACCAACATTGAAAGGCAAGCAGAGGAAAATAATGGTTGATCAACATCTCACCTTTTTTTTAGATAATGGGAAAAGAGTACCCGGGCCTTGACCTCAATCAATATCTCACCTAAACTTCCCAATAGGAACGTTTTGTTTTCCTCGTTAATGGTGTCTTCGATTAATCTGTGAGATAACCTGAAAGTATTTTCTTGACAGGAATGGCTCAAACACCAAGGGCTACTTCGTCTGGTCGTTCATGGATCTGTATGAACTACTCGGCGGCTCCCGCACTACATATGGACTCTATCATGTGGACTTCGCAGACAAGGATCTGAAGAGGACTCCGAGACGCTCTGCACTTTGGTACGAAGATTTTCTGAAGGGGAGAAGAGACGCAATACTTGGGAGATCTTCATCAGATTCCTCGCAGCGAATATCTAGTGTGTAGGCAGCGTTGATGCAATCAGTTATTTCTGGAGCACCCTGAAATTTTGATCACTGCTCCTTTCCTGCTGGGTCAAAATATAGTACAAGAACTACCGCATACCATGACGTGTTGAACCAACGGCCACCTGTATAGTACTTTATGTTGCCTGCTCGAGATTACACATGTGCATGTTGTTACGTTTTTCTCACTTGTCACATAGGCGGAAGCTAACATCTTGTGGTTTCCATATGGCGATGTAACAATACGCTGCCCTTGAAAAGGAGAAGGAAAAAAGGAAACTCTCGCCTTGGCTGCTCTTGGTGCATGTATCAATGTGTATGCCTCCTAACTTCTTACGCTCTTGCATGTACAAGCGGACAGCGCCAAATCTGTACAAGTCGCCGTCCTAGCTACTACTGTATGCTCCAGGATATCAGTGCACGTTGAACCCAGCTCAGCTTCACAGTCCGTGAAGAGGCGATGACGAGGCTGCTGCTTCTGTGCCTTGCTCTGCTCATCGTCGCGGCCGTGAAGGCGTCAGGCTCCGGCATGGAGCGGCGACGGCAAGTCGGCAACGTACGCTTGCAGGGGAGTGTGTGAGTGGAAGTGGAACGCTCAAAAAGCAGCGAGCTTTAGGGGCAGTAGGCACCGGGCCCCACGCCGACGCCTTTCCCCTTGGAGAGAAAGAGCGCGCACGATGATCTTCAGCGCCTTACCACGTGTGGCTGCCGTGCGCCTTGAGTTGTGGTTGTGTGTGGATAGCTTGGCTGGCAGTCCGGTTGGACGACCGACCGGACGGCATGGCGACTCGGCTGCGCCTTGCTCTGCTCCTCCTAATCGTCGCCGTGGTCGACGCGGCCGGCGTCGTGGGAGGATCACAAGCGCCGGCGGCAGCCGGGGGG